>JAVSCE010010940.1:0-285791 GCA_032199065.1 Smutsia gigantea
TTTTATTGGAGTACATTTGACATGCAACCTTATATCTGTTTCAGGTATGCAACACAGGGTTTCAGCATTCATATATATTATTAAACCCTCACCTCATCTGGTATAGTGCCTGTCAACATAGAAAGATATTACAGAACTATTGACTATATTATCTATGCTGTACTTTCATCCCTGTGACTACTTTTTATTATAATTGTGATTCTGTGCCTCTTTAGCCCCTTCACCTGTTTCACCCTCCCACCCCAACCCCTCCACCATGGTAACAACCAGTCTTTCCTCCATTTATATGAGTCTATTACTGTTTTGATCATTTTGTTTTATTTCATTTTTACATTCCATGTGTAAGTGAAGTCATAAGGTATTTGTCATTCTCCACCTGGCTTATTTCACTGAGCAGAATACCCTCTATATCTATCCATGTTGTTGCAAATGGATTTCTTTCCTTTTCATAACTGAATACTGTGTATATGTACCACATATTCTTTATCCATTCATCTAGTGATGGACACTATCTTCTTCAGTCTCTTTGATCAACACCTTATAGTTTCTATTGTATAGGTCTTTCATCTCCTTGATTAAATCTATTTCTAAGTATTCTGTTGCTTTTCAATAATATTATAAATGAGACTCCTTTTTAAATTTCTCTTTCAGATACTTTTTTTAAGTTATAGAAATGTAACTGTTTTCTGTACATTTATTTAATATCATGTGACTTTACTGAACTCAAATATCTGACAGCTTTTTGGTGTAGTCTTTAGGGTTTTCTATACAGAAAATCTTGCCATCTACAAATAGACATAACAGGTGTTAATAAGGATGTAGAGAAATTTGAGCACCATATCTTTTTAGTGGAAATATGAAATGTTTATGCCACTTTGGAAAACAGGCTTGCAGTTTCCAAAATGATAAACATAGAGTTATCATATGACATAGTATTTACACTCCTAGGTATATAGATAAAAGAAGACATATGTCTACAAGAAATCTGTATGTGAGTGTTTAAAATAGCATTATTCATAATGGCCAAAAAAGTAGAAGTAACTAAAATATCCATTGACTGATGAATTGATAAGAAATGTTATTTCCATGTAATAGAATATTATTGGACAATAAGGAAAAGTGACATTGATATATCCTATAACGTGAATGAACACTGAAAAACATTACACTCAATTTAAAAAGCACATATTGTATGATTTCATTTATATGATAGATACAAATAGGCAAATCCATAGTCTGAAAGTAGATTAGTGATTTCCTAGAATTAAAAGAAGGTTGAGGAAATTGGGAGTAACTCCTAAAGGATGCTGGGTTTCTTTTTGTGATTAGAAGATGTTCCTACGTTGATTGTGATGCTGGTTGTACAACTCTGAATTAGAACAAGAATATTTACTTTATATTAATGAATGATATATGAATTATACATCAGTAAGGTAGTGTCTTAAAAGTATAAATAAGACTATGTTTAAAAAATTACATTGGCTTATAAAAAAAGATGTACACCACTGGGAAATGGGTTTTTCAATGGCCATTGGTTCACACCCTCAGGAGTCTCAGGCAATTACCAGTATAGTAATCACTTAGGTCCTTATGTGTCCTTTTATTTCTAAAGCCAAAATTCCTTATAGGCCTACAAATGAGCTAGTAGATTGAGGTATTTTAGAATAATAAACTGGAAGAAACTAAATATGTTCATCTCTCCCAATCTAAAGGGACAAGGATGTAACCAGCACATATTCAGGGTTGCTGAGGTCTGTTATTAAACATATTTTTCTAGGAACCAGGAGTGTTATCTATGAGCACTGTACTGATCCAGCTTATTCAATGGAACTGCCAAGTGTTCATTTAAAACTGGAACTTAAGCTATGCATATGGAATACAAAGTTATTTTCAAGGAGATTTGAAACAACTTTTTGATAGATATCATGATCTACATTGCCTTCTATACTCTAATTTTACAATTAATTTGGATTACTTCCATGACTAAATGTATATTTTAACAGATGATTAAATAATACAGTAATTGTAAGGTCAGAATTCCAAGTATTTCTGGGATTCTTCTGCCAGAAGAAAAACATCATCTTTTTAAAGTATAAGCAAAAGTAGAGTTTCTACCATTCTGAGATAAGGCAGGGCTATAATTACAAATTGTCTCTTGATTTGGAGTCTATCAGACTAGGTATAATAGTAATAACATTGATAGTAATAATTATATTGGTAAATTTAAAGCATTATTGATTTAACATATTTTTACTTTTTAAATTTTTAAGTAAAATTTACTAATAGTAATCTTCATCATCACTTATTACAGAAAACCAAGAATAATTTACAAGTCATCTTAGATGCTCCTAAAAGAGAATTTAAAAGATACAACAGAAATAGTAGAAAAAGTGATTCCTTTGGAATCTTAGGTTAGCATAAATGCCACAAACAGTAGTGAAACAGAAATGATACAGATAACAGTATATTGTGATATTAAAAGAAGATTTAATTCTTCAAAGATAAATATAGGGTCAAAATTTAAATAAACATAGAAAAAACATTTTTCTCTCTAAAAACATGTCTTCTATTGGTATATTAAATACACAATAACACTTTGAAATCAGTTATATGTCCAGAAATACAATAAAAATAGGCAAAAAGTACATTAAAATACCCATAATTTCCACATACTTATGAGTACTCCTAATACACTTGCAATCTGAAATGAAACCAAAATGAAAATGAGATGAAACTCTATAAATGCAAAAGTGGCAACTATTGGAAAGTTGTATTTGACCATGCTTTAGCAAGTACACTCAGAATCATGCTGATGGGAATATAAACGAGTGAAGATTTTTTTTATTAAGGTATCACTGATAATACACTCTTAAGGTTTTACATGAAAAACATTGTGGTTATACATTCACCCATAGTATCAAGTGCCCCTGTACCCCATTGAAGTCATTGTCCATCAGCGTAGTAAGATGCCAGAGTCACTACTTGTCTTCTCCATGAGTGCTACACTGTCTTCCCTGTGACCCACCCCACACCACGTATGCAAATGATAATGCCCATCAACCCCCTTCTCCCTCCCTTCACACCCACCTTCCCCCACCCCTCCCCTTTGGTAACCACTAGTCCCTTCTTGGAGTCTGAGTCTGCTGCTGTTTTGTTCCTTCAGTTTTGCTTTGTTGTTATACTCCACAAATGAGGGAAATCATTTGGTACTTTTCTGTCTCCGCGTGGCTTATTTCAATGAGCATAATACCCACCAGCTCCATCTGTGTTGTTGCTAATATTAGGATTTGTTTTCTTCTCATGGCTGAATAATATTCTATTGTGTATATGTACCAATTTTGGGTAAAGATATTTTTAAAAACAAAATTCTTCAGTAAAATGTGAATTAGAAAAGTGAAGTTGCTTATGGATAAGGGCATGAATGAATAATGTGTTGCCCATGCTGTGAGGTGTGATGCTGTAAGAACAGAAAACACAGTTATGCTTATGCAGCCCTTAGTGACCCATTGGGGTTAAACAAACAAATCAAAACAGAAAGTGACACTTTTTAGTAACTTTTATTTGAATTAACAAAACACATTCATGGATAGACATATTAATATAAATTCAGACTAATGCAGTTATTGTATTTGAAAGAGAACAGCTGGTGGGTTTTGCTCAATTAGGGTCTATAATAATGACCACAAAATTTTGTTAATTTTAAGATTTAATTCTGAGACTAGCATATGGTTATCTATCTATCACATCATGGAAACAGCAAATGCCCTTTTTCCTAATTATAAATTCCCCTCTACTCCTGGAACAAAAATATTTAACTCAACATTGAAATAAGCATTATGCAAGTAAAAGTCATACAGAGTTTTTAAGACTGTTTAAGACTTTGAGAGGAAAATCTATTTTCTATCTAATCAGGATTTCTCAGGTGTGTTCAACTCTACTTTTCTCTGCTATATGACTTGTCACTCATTTTACTGTCCTGACCTTTGGATTCTCTGAATCCCAGCCATCATGTGTTATCTACATTCAATATGCAGAAATATCAGTGACTTAATTCAGCTCACTTATGGCCAGGCTCTCATTTTTATCCTATAAATATTATTTATATTAAGCATTAAAACATTATAAGAAGTTTGTGTTTCTTATGGTAACATTGTTGTGTGTTCTCCACACAGTATTTGTGTGTATTGCCCATATTGATTTTTTTAGGGCTACAATAAAGTAATTACCTGCTTGTGAAGCATTTATACCAAATATCTTCTTTCTCTTTGATGTTAACTCTGATGAATAGGAATTCTGAAATAGATTTTATTTTATGTTTATGCACATTAACAGACTTGTTTAGATACAGGTATTTCTCTCTTCTCTAGTAAACTTGTAGACTGTGTTTGTACAAAGAATCCTATAATGACATAAAGGATCAAAGTGGAAAAAATTATTATTCTTTTGAAAAACCTAACATAAGACATCTTTTTACAATTAGAATTGAGTTTTTATCAAATATTTATGACCAAATCAATGTATAAATGGGGAAATGGCTTATATTGTTCCATGCCTTTATGATTTACAGAACATAGGGAATATAAACAATAATCCACTATGTACCACATAAATTACATTCAAGAGTGGGTGTAAGAAATAATCATTTATTTTATTCAAGCAAAACTTTTGTTAATGTGATTACTACTAATTTATGTACACATCATTCTCCATTTTTTAATAAAAATAACAAATAATACTTTAACATAATACAGTTTGTGTAGTATAATTATCTTCCCAAATTGATTATTGATATGTTAATTTCCAGTAAGAAAAACTATTCTTTGGACCTGCACCTATTTATTAAACACTCTTCCCCAAGTACTTTTAATCTCCCTGTTTCTCAGGCCAAATATGGTAGGGTTTGTGCAGGGGCACCATGGCATAAAGCATAGCCATGAGCCGGGTTTGAATGGTTGACACATTTGAGACAGGACCCAATACAGCAAATAATCCAGAAACTACAAACAGAATAAAAGCAGCTATCTGTGGGGAGCATGTTGAAAGGGCTTTGTTCTGGGCTTCTACAGAATGCCTCTGGAGCACAGTGAAAAATATGTGAACATATGAGGTGAATAAAATGACAGAGAAGAATAAAAAAATCACAGCACTCACAGACTCAAGAAAATTACACATTTGGAGATGATAACTGTATGATTTGAGGCACATCACAGAAATATTGATGGATAACATTGGACTCTGTGAAGGGAAGCCTGAACAGGGTCCCTGTGTGGACAGCAGAATAGACCACCCACTGGCCCATGAGACACCTGCTACCTGTGTGCACAGACATGGGGTCATGGTGAGACCGTAGTGCAGACGGTGGCAATGGCAATATAGCAGTCATAGGACATGACCACAGGAAGAAGAACTCTGTGGACCCAAAGAAAATAAATAGGAAAGTGTGAGCAGCACAAGCTGTGAGAGTAATCAGTTTACTGCCTTTTAGAAAATTAACAATGGACAGTAACTGAGATGTAACCAAAATCTATGAGGGATAAATTGCCTATAAAGAAGTACATTGGGGAGTGAAGACATGGATCCATCACAATGACAGTAAAGGTCACAAGATTTCCAGCCAGGGCACCCAGGTAATCACTAAAAATATTAAACCCTGTAATACTTGCAGCTCTCTGGATCTTGAGATGTCCTTGAGGAGGAACTCTGTGAATATGGTGAGGTTCTCTACAACTGCCAGCATGCACTGTAGTAACCTGTAGTTGATGGATAAAGTGATAAGATGATGCTACAAACAACATGCAGGCAGAGCTAAATGATCCCCCTTTGCTATAAGATTTTCATATACGTTGGTTTACTGAAGATGAAGATGAATATGAAGGGATGCTAAAAAACTCAAATAACACCACATTTTTGGGTGTTCACTTATTTCTGTGATACCCCTCTGCATTTAAAATTTAAATATTAATAAATGTGTATGCCTTTCCTTCTGTTAATGCACCTGCTGTCAGTTTCTTTAGGAGATCCAACCATTAAACCTAACAGGGAGGAGGGAAAGTCTTTCACTCTCTACATGTACCTCATGTAAGTTACACATTGTAGAGTGCTTAGTAATTGATAAGGTGAAAAATTCAGGATACGGGAAAACAGAAAAATGGTAATACTATTGAAGGTTCTTTGTATACCTTGGAGATTTTTATAGTTTTCTTCAGAAAGATACAATAAAATTATACCCCGTAAAGGAATGAGCACTAAGATCACAGTGATGCCTGAGGACTGAGATGGGAGCCCTCTCTCTCTCTCTCTCTCTCTCTCTCTCTCTCTCTCTCTCTCTCTCTCTCTCTCTTTTGCACATGGTTCTTGCAGACACAAGTCCAGTACCACTACGCTGTTCTTCAATGAACATGACACAAGGTCCTTACACAGAGGCGTATTTTTATTATAACCCATATGGAGAAATGGGCACTGGGCTTCTCTGAATTGTTTGGTGATCACCCTCTGGAGGGCACAGCTGTGCTTGTACTTCTTACAAGCCTTAAGGGAACTAGTAATTGTAGCTTCCTGAATAACTGAAAGCCTACTGACACCTTGTTTCCTACAGATATTTTGGCCAATCCATTGAGATTAATTAGGTCAATAATAGTCTATTTATACAGGTTTCCGTACAATACGGGTTTTGTAAAACTTGAGAAAGCACAATTCCTGGAAATGGTTTCTAGGCTAGTGGTGACTCCATGACATTTCAAAGGTTCTGTCTCATAGCAATAGGGTCAATATCTCTACATGGAATAAAAGCATGAATATTAATGTAAATTGCAAGACTAATTACTATATCTATAAAAAGTATTAAATATCATGAAGCGGAGGGAGGTATGCAACCATCTATAATACAACAGAATGCCCTGCAATTCTTAACACAGCCTGCCCTTGGGAAACACTAGTTAGCCAGAGTCTAAACAAGTATTATCAGAACTTAACTGACCGGGGGGAGGAAGATGCCCCTACTCCAGCCCACTCCAGCCATTCTGTTCCACTTAAGGATGGAGAAAATAAACGAGAAATAGTTTTTCAGTAGTTCACTGTCCAGAAACATAAACTCACTGATGACTGAATCCTACTCATAGGACCATAGGGACTGACAGTGCCTGTCCAAAGCCCCCATTGTGTGGTCAGAGTAACTCCCTGACATGGCTCCACATCCCAGGAAAGCAAATACAGTTCTATTAGGAAGGACATACCAAGGACTGAAAGTCTACCTCTCAGTGATCAGGAGAAATGGACTAGAATTTACTTTGGACAAGGTGAGTCCTTCATTCGGACCACAGTAAATCCATCAGTACACATGCTTTGCCCTAGTGTGCTGCCAAGACACTCTTACAGCAAAACAATCATATGTCTGAGCATCTGAATTTAAATCAGCATTTATTTAATAGTTGGGACAATAATTTCAGAATGAATACACATAACACGTGGAGAAACTAGTGTGGGGTAGGGATGGATTTACAGACAGCTAATATATCCTAAAAAGCAATTTATATACTTTAATACCTTTTTCTAATTTGATACCTCTTTGAGGTACGACTATTTGTAACTTATAAATTTGTACATAAACATTTTCCAAAGAAAACAGCTGATGATTGTATAGAGTTATTGCTCAGTCCTTACATTTTCCATAACATTGCATCTTTAGGAGGCCTTAGGTTTTAACTTAATTTACCTAAACCCTTGATGAAGTACATCATCATATCATAGGATCAAAGTGGCTTCCAGAGCAATGTCCCTTGGGTTTGCAGGCATTTGTTCTAACATACCAGGTTTTAAAAGCCACAGAAACCCATGGGTTCATCTTAAAGCATCAGGTACACTTAAGCTAAGAGACAGTATTACCTCTTTTTCTGAGCGTTTATTATATTACAAATATAATATTGCATTTCCTCATTATACAACACTTTTATTCATTCATTTTTCCCTCAACTATAATTTCTAATTCTATCCATTTACATTTTTTCTGTAACATTTCTACCTCTGCAAGAGATTTCAGATTCAGTCACTCTTCCTGCACAGCTTGCTGACAGGAATACTAGTTTAGGCAGTTCTTCCTCCTCAGCCCATTCCCATGCACCTAGGGTAGGCTTCCATGGGTAGAGAATTCATGGCTATCTCATCCACCAGGGAATATAACTGCATTTATTCTCAATTTCAATATTGTCAGAGAGGTGGGGCTTATCCACCTCACTATGCACTCAGGAATTCTAACATAATGTTTTAAAACTATAGTAAAATTTTCATTATTAAGGACATTCTTTCTTGTGGTGCCCACATGGGTAGACCTAATTTTGATACCACTGCAGCGGTGGAAACAGAAATGTTAGGTGAGGTAGGGAAAAATTAAATTTGAGGTTATATCAGAAGAATTATGCAATCATGCCTGCCTCCTTTCCACACTCTCTTCCACCAGTGGCCCAAGAAATGGAGGATTCTACCTACTGGGGGTCCTCCCTGGCCTCCTCATGTTGAATGTGAGCACGCACCTGTGAATGAGGGAGAACTGCTCTGCATGCCTGTGTCCCTAGATTGATAAAATAAATGCTTAAACTGGGCAGATCAATCATCGGTCAAACAATTACTCTGAAGATGATACGCAAATGATGTGTTTGTTTTATATGACCTATTTACACCACTGGTGGTACAACATCTTCTGTTCCAATCTTGGCATTTGTGTCTGACACTGAGTATGCAAAACCAAATCCAAAATACGTTTCTATACCTGGCAGGTCCTGTTTGTCATCTCCCAGACCTCCAGCATCTGTCCAAACTGACATCTTTGTGCAGTATCGTCTTTGGCAGGAATCTTCCCCATGACATCTATATTCTTCCTCCCCGGGATACAGAACTGAGTTGCTGGCATTATATATATCTAAGAATTCATGATAAAAATATGGTGACCATCTGCTGAGTACTCACTGATACAGGTCCCCTTGCATAGGCATCCTATGGCCCTGGTGTCACCTCAACTGAGAGTTCCAGGGTACCCTCTTGATATTCCCAGACAACTTTCATATTGGAATCGGTATTTCTGGTGCACACGAACATGTCCTACTTTAATAGACATGTTCCCATATGAGAGATACAGGGAATAACAATTTCCATAAGGACAACTTCAATATGAGCATCCCTACAGGAGTCTAGTTTTCATTGTTCCTCTGAACCACAATACGACCAGACTCTTAATCCCTGTCCATGAATCAGAAAAAAAAGTAGAAAACAGCACTCAAACCTGCCCATTTAACTTATTTTCTTTTTGTGTTCTCCAAACTGTGTGATAGACTTCTAAACTGGACGCTGCCCAGTCACATGAATAGCCATCGTAACCTAACTACCATTCTCATCAATAGAGAATATTTGAAGGGTACTGTCCATTGATAACAGGGACCAGTAGCTCATCAGATGCCCCATAGTTGTCCCTAGAGGAAAAGATATCACCTACTTGTGAATGGGATGAGTACTTTTATTCTTGCATTAACAGATTCCTGCAGAATAATTTCCATTTTATTATGGAACTCATGTGAAAAATGCCCTTCCAATTAAGAATATTTCTCCAGCATCACCCTGGACATTATGACTATGTTAGTTTTCAATATTTGTTCTTTTGTCCTTCCATCATAAATAAAGGGACATTCTCATTAAAGTAAATGGAAAGCTAGTTATTGTACCTCAAATGAACATTTTCCAGTTTGGATTCCAATGGTTGCTGGTTTGTTCCCACATGCTTTTGTCATTATATTTGTGCCACCAGCTCCCCAGCTTGGGACAGAGAGCCTGGTTCAGACACAGCTCCTCCTACCTGTCATGTGACCCTACACAAGGCCTGTGTGCCTCTCAGGGCCTCCCCACTGGCCCCATCCGTACACAGAGGGTCACATCAGCACATCCTCCGAGGAGGTCATTGGTTGGCCAGACCTATAAATGCCTGAAGTGCCTGATGTCACATAGGGCTTGTGCACACACTCAAAACTGGGAGGACCACAGAGAGGGGTGGGGGACCACAGATAACAACACAAAGGGGCCTGGGTCTGCTCAGACACCCTGAAGTCACCTCCCCTTCTGTCTGTTCCCTATTGCCAAGGGATGGTGGAAGAACTGAAGCACAGACGCGGTCCCCTTGGACACATACATACCTCCACACACTGCACTGGGTCCATCCTCATGTCTGAGTGGCTCATCTCAGTGTCCTCTCCTCCTGGTTCTCAGCCTTGTGCCATCCCCCTCACTCGCCTTGATGGCGAATCGACATCGTAATGGGGCTCTGAGGAGCAAGAAATGGTCAGGTGATGACGTGTCGCCTCCAAAACTGATCACAAGGCATGTGTGGCTTCGGTCTTGTTCCCTCTCTCCTGAGTTAACTCTGTCTTTGTCTGTCTGTGGCTCCAGGGGAAACTTGAGGGACCTAAGAAGCCACCTTACCCCTGGTTTCACTCATGTGTCCTTATATCTAGAGAACTAATGAGACCTGCTCGCCCAATCAGGGCAATGACTCCATACCCACCTCCAGATCAGGACCCTGTGGCTTCCCACAGGAGGGTCTAGTCCCTGGTCCCTAGACACGGAACCCCAGGACCTAGGCTAAACTTAACTCTAACCCTAAACCAAAACCTTATACCAACACGCAACTCTCAGTCTCTTGCTCACTCATGAGGAACTGTAACCCCACAACTCTAAAAATAATCACTCTAAACCCTAAACCTAACTCTAACGCTAACCAAAATTTCTTTCTAAACCGAAATCTACACTTAACACTAGAGATAGCCCTAATCCTAACGTTAACAAATGGACAGCTACCTGTAAGGGAGTGAAACAGGATAATTCTCTAACATCAAAAACAAAAGTAAACTCAAAATGGATCAAAGACCTGAATGCAAGTCATGAAACCATCAAACTCTTAGAAAAACAAATAGGCAAAAATCTCCTGGACATAAACACGAGCAACTTCTTCATGAATGTATCTCCCCGGGCAAGGGAAACAAAAGGAAAAATGAACAAGTGGGACTATATCAAACAAAAAGCTTCTGTACAGCAAAGGATACCATCAGTAGAACAAAAAGACATCCTACAGTATGGGAGAACATATTCATAAATGACATACCCGATAAGGGGTTGACATCCAACTTATATAAAGAGCTCACGCACCGCAACCAACAAAAAGCAAACAAGCCAATTAAAAAATGAGCAAAGGAGCTGAACACACACTTCACCAAACAAGAAATTCAGATGGCCAACGGGCACATGAAAAGATATCCCACATCGATAATCATTAGAGAAATGCAAATTAAAAAAATAATGAGATATTACTTCACACCAGTTAGGATGGCCACCATCCAAAAGACAAACAAAAACAAATGTTGCCAAGGATGTGGAGAAAGGGAAACCCTCCTACACTGCTGGTCACAATGTAAATTAGTTCGACCATTGGGAAAGCAGTATGGAGGTTCCTCAAAAAACTCAAAATAGAAATACCATTTGACCCAGGAATTCCACTCCTAGGAATTTACCCTAAGACTGCAGCAGCCCAGTTTGAAAAAGACATATGCACCCCTATGTTTATCGCAGCACTATTTACAATAGCCAAGAAATGGAAGCAACCTAAGTGTCCATTAGTAGATGAATGGATAAAGAAGAGGTGGCACATATACACAATGGAATATTATTCAGCCATAAGAAGAAAACAAATCCTACCATTTTCAACAACATGGATGGACATAGAGGGTATTATGCCCAGTGAAATAAGACAGGCAGAGAAAGACAAGTATCAAATGATTTCACTCACCTGTGGAGTAAAAGAACAAAGAAAAAACGGAAGGAACAAAACAGGAGCAGACTCACAGAAACCACTAATGGACTAACAGTTAAGACAGGGAAAGGGATTGGGGAGGATGGCTGGGAAGGGAGGGATAACGGGGCAAAATGGGCATGACGATTAGCACGTATAATGTAGGGGGGACACGGGGAAGGTAGTACAGCACAGAGAAGACAGGTAGTGGCTCAACAGCATCTTAGTACACTGGTGGACAGTGACTGCTATGGGGTATGTCGTGCGGACATGATAACGGACGGAACCTAGTACCCACAATGTTGCTCATGTAATTGTATATTAATGATACAAAAATAAACATAAAACACATAACCCCAATCCTTACCCTGGCCCCTCACCCTCATCCTCACACTTTCTCCCACACCTAAGTGTAAGCGTCAACCAACACCTCACCCTAAACCTAACATTAAACCTGAAACGGTACTGTCACTGGAACCCTATCCTCACCCTACACTGAGCCATAAACCAAACCCTAATCCTAACCTGGGCCCTTCAGCCTAACCCCTCACACTCATTATCACCTTCACCCACACTTAACTGTAACCCAAAACCTAAACCAAACCCACAGCCTAACACTGAACCCTCATTTGTGGAGCATAACAACAAAGAAAAACTGAAAGGATCAAAACAGCAGCAGACTCACAGAAACCCCCGCCTGGTGGCCATGTCCCGGGAACACCGCCGCCCCATCTTGCCGGCTCCACAGGGGCCCCGCCCTCACCGCCCCACTCCTCAGAGGAGCCCCGCGAACCACCACCCCACTGCAGAGAGGGACACCGCGCCCCGCCGCCCCGTGCCTCAGGGGGACCCCTGCGCCCGTGCCCTCGCCCCGTCCTACCTCGAGCCAGTGCCTGGAGCAGGTGCAACTGGAGCGTCAGGATATCTCACCACCCGCGCCGCCGGCCTCCGCTCAACTTTGGATTCGGCTGCCCGCCGCGCCACCGCACGTCCTGGCCAGGGATCTCGGGCGCCACGGTGCAGCCGCCGCCTCCCATGGCCGGGCAGGAAACCCCGTTGGCCATACTGAGGGGCCGAGGGGCGCGGCGGCGGCAAAGTCATCAATAGGGAATTTCCCCTCAGACCGTCTTCAGCGGCTCCGAGGCCAGAGCTCCGGGGCCGCGCTGCTTCTCCCGCCGAGAATGACTGGGGCCGAGGAGAAGGTGCACACGCGCATGCGCCCGCCGCATCCGCTGATTGGCCGCACTGAGCTGTCATCTGTGCAGTATAAAACAAAGAAAAAACTGAAGGCACAAAGCAGCAGCAGACTCACAGAAACGAAAATTGGACTAACAGTTACCAAAGGGAAAGGGACTGGAGAGAGTAGGTAAGAAGAGAGGGAAAAGGGGAATAATGGGCATTATGATTAGCTCACATAAAGTACGGCGGGTCACAAAGAAGACAGTACAGCACAGAGAAGACAAGTAGTGGCTCGATAGCATCTTACTATGCTGATGGACAGTGACCGTAATGGGCTATGCGGGGGGGACATGATAATGGGGGGAATCTAGCAACCACAATGTTGCTCATGTAAACAGGGACAGTTAAACTTCTCCTTACCAATATGGGTGCATTTTATTTCTTTATGTTGACTGAGAGCCACCCGAGGGACTCCAGAATCATGTTGACTAAAAGTTGGGAGAGTGGGCATGCTTATCTTTTTCCCGACTTTAAAAGGACAAGCTTTCTGCTTCTCTGTGTTAAGTATGATGTTGGCCGTGGGTGGGTCTGTCATATATTGCCAATACCATGTTAAGTTAGTTGCCCTCTATATCCATTTTGTTGAGTGTTTTTACCGTAAATGGATGTTGAATTTTGTCAAATGCCTTTCCAGCATCTCTGGAGATGATCATGGCACTATTGTCATTTTTATTGATGAGGTAGATCATGATGATGGATTTTCTAATGAAACCCAGGTAAGGGGAACCCATACAGTGACCTCATTTAATTGACAATGGAAACCAACAGAACGTGGAATGCTCATACGGTACATAAAAATCCCTAAAGAATCCACTCCAAAACTACTAGTCAAATGTCTGAATTCAGCAAAGTTGTAGGATATAAAATTAATACACAGAAATCTGTTGCATTCGTATACACTAATGATGAACTACGAGAAAGTAACCAGGAAATACTCCATTCACAATGGCATCAAAAACAATAAAACACCTGGCAATAAAACTAAACAAAGAAGTTTAAGACACATAAATATGAAAACTACAAGACAACCATGAGAGAAATTAAGGATACCAAAAATGGAAATACATCATGTGCTGATGGATAGGAATAATTAATCTTTTCAAAATGGCCATCCCGCATAAAGCAATCTACAGATTCAATGCAATTCCTATCAAAATACCAACAGCATTCTTCAACGAGACAGAGCAGAGAGGTCAAAAATTCATATGACACCACAAAAGATCCCAAAGAGCCAAAGCAAACTGAGAGTAAAGAAAAAAACTGGGTGGATTATGCTCCCCGACTTCAAGCTCTGCAACAAAGCTACAGACAATTTGGAACTTGCACAAGAACACACCCACAGACCGAAGGAACAGACTAGAGAGGCCAGATATGGACCCAAGCATATATGGACAATTAATATACAATAAAGGAGCCATGGATATACAATGGGAAATGACAGTCTCTTCAACAACTGGTGTAAAAACTGGACAGCTACATGCAAGAGAATGAAAGTGGATTACCGTCAAACCCCATATGCAAAAGAAAACTCAAAACGGATAAAAGACATAAATGGATGTCAGGAAACCATAAAACTCTTAGAGGAACACATAGGCAAAAACCTCTTGACGATAAACATGAGAAACTCTATCTTGAACGAATCACCTTGGGCAATGAAACAAAAGCAGAAATGAACAACTGGGAAAACATCATGCTAAAATCTTCTGTACATCAGAGGGCACCAACAGCAGGACAAAAAGGCATCCTGCAGTATGGGACAATATATTTCTAAATGACATATCCAATAAGGGCTTAACATTCTAAATATAGAAAGAACTCACATGACTCAACAGCCTAAACCAGAGGACCACAGGAGAAATGGTCAGATATGAACAGACACTTGTGGAAAGAAGAAATTCAGATGCTCAACAGGCACTTATGTTTTACAACCTTTTACAAAGGTCCGACATTGTGGTGCACGTAAGGATGTGGCACATCGCTAATTATGAAGGAAAAGCACATTAAAACCACAGTGAGGTATCACCTCACACCACGTAGGATGCTCAACATTCAAAAGACTAGGAACTACAAATGCTGGTGAAAACCTCTACACTGCTGGTGGGAATGTAGATTAGTTCAACTGTTGTGGAAAGCAATATGGAGGTTCCTCCAAAAACTAAAAAATAGAAATACCATTTGACCCAGGAATTCCACTTCTGGACTTTACCCTAAGAAAACAACTTCTCAGATTCAAAAACACATATGCACCATTATGTTCATTGCAGCACAATTCACAGTAGCCAAGATATGGAAGCAACCTAATTGTCCATCACTAGACGAATGGATAGATAGGAGATGGTACACATACACAATGGAATGCTATTCAGCCCAAAGACAGAAACAAAACCTACCATTTCCAACAACACAAATGGTGCTAGAGGGAATTATGCTCAGTGTAATAAGCCTGGCCAAGTAACACAAGCATCAAATGATTTCACACATCTGTGGAGTATAAGAACAAAGGAAAACAGTAGGAACAAAACAGCTGCAGACTCACAGAAAAAAAGAATGTACTAACCGTTACCAAAGGGAAAGGGACTTGGGAGGAAGGCTGCGAAAGGAGGGATAAGGGGGAAAAGGGGGCATTACGATGAGCACATATAATGTAGGGTGGGGGACACGGGGAAGGTAGTATAACACAGAGAAGACAAGTAGTGTTTCTAGAGCATCTTATTGTGCTGATTGACAGTGACTGTAAGGCAGATGTGGTGGAGAATGGATAATAGGGTGTGCCTAGTAACCATAATGTTCTTAAGGTAATTGTTCATTAATGATAGAAAAATTAAAAAAAATGGAAAATTAAAAAATAAGGAGAGCTTGTCCATTTCTTCCCTCAGATGCCTGTTAATGACCAAAAGGGGCAGGCACTGCAATAAGTCTTGTGGAACAAGGACTAAACAAGTCAGGCTGGGCCCGTACCTTCAAGGGCTCACAGCCAGCGGTGTAAACAATTAATACATGATAAACATACACATGAAAACGTGCTTGCCATCACTTCCTCGGGAGACAGCTCCCATCCCTTACTGGGCAGAGGTATGGACAGCACTGCACAGCACTGAACCAAGTCAGTGCAAATCCCTTACCTCAAGACCCTCACGCCAAGCTCAGTTCCACTTCAGCCTCTGGGCTCTTCCTGCTCTGGCCACCGGGGACTTCACCTCACTGCGGTTCCTCTGGCTCCCTCCGAGCACATGGACACAGGCATCTGGACCTAGCATCGATCCCAAATGGAAAACTTTTCCAAAGATTTTCCTTGTGGGCTTTATGGAGACCATGGCCTTGGGCCATGGGAACACAACACAGCATAGCGCACCTTCGAGTGTCTCACGCCGAGTGATCTGGGGAAAGGGTTGGTCCGACATTGTGGTGCCCGGTTACCGGGATTCCAAGTTCTTTTGGGCTCCATCGTGAAGGAAGTCACGTCACTGTCTGCGGTCCCCTTTCCTGGCCTACAACTGGAAAATCCATCATCATCATCCAGCACATCAACAAAAAGGACAAAAACCCCATGATCATCTCCATAGATGCTGGAAAGACATTCGACAAAATTCAACATCCATTTAGGATAAAAACACTCAACAAAATGGATATAGAGGGCAACTAACTCCTCATAATAAAGGCCATATATGACAAACCAACAGCCAACATCATACTTAACACAGAGAAGCTGAAAGCTTGTCCTTTTAAGATCGGGAATAAGACAAGGATGCCCACTGTCCCCACTTTTAGTCAACATGGCTCTGGTGTCCCTAGAAACGGCAATCAGTCAACACAAAGAAATATAATGCAACCAGATTGGTAACGAAGAGGATAAAATGTCCCTTTTTGCAGTTGACATGATATTGTACATAAAAATCCATAAAGAATCCACTCCAAAACTACCAGATCTAATATCCTATTTCAGCAAGGTTGCAGGATACAAAATTAATACACAGAACTCTGTTGCATTCACATACACTAATGATGAACGAGGAGAAAGAATCCAGGCAAAAATTCCATTCACAATGGCATCAAAAACAATAAAATACCTAGGAATCATCCTAACCAAGGAAGTTTATGACATATAACTATGAACTTTACAAGACAATCATGAGAGAAATTAAAGATTCCTATGGATAGGGAGAATTAGTCTTGTCAAAATGGTCATTTGGCTTAAAGCAATCTACAGATTCAATGCAATTCCTATCAAAATACAAACAGCATTCTTCAACGAGCTAGAGCAGATAGTTCAAAAATTCATATGAAACCACAGAAGACCTTGAAGAGCCAATGCAATCCCGAGAAGAAAGAATAAAAGCTCAGTGGATTACGCTCCCCGACTTCACACTCTACTACAAAGCCATGGACAATTTAGTACTGGCACAAGAACACACCTACAGACCAATGGAACAGACTAGAGAGCCCAGATATAAACCAAGCATATATGGACAATTAATATACAATAAAGGAGCAATGGATATACAATGGGAAATGACAGTCTCTTCAACAACTGGTGTTGTAAAAACTGGACAGCTACATGCAAGAGAATGAAAGTGGATTAGTGTCTAACCCCATACACAAAAGAATACTCAAAATGGATAAAAGACATGAATGGATGTCAGTAAACCATAAAACTCTTAGAGAAACACATAAGCAAAAACCTCTTGATGATAAACATGAGAAACTCTAACTTGAACGAATCACCTTGGGCAATGAAACAAAAGCAGAAATGAACAACTGGGAAAACATCATGCTAACATCTCCTGTACAGCAGAGGGCACCAACAGCAGGACAAAAACGCATCCTGCAGTATGGACCAATATATTTCTAAATGACATATCCAATAACGGCTTAACATCGAAAATATTGAAAGAACTCACATGACTCAACAGCCAAAAACCAAAGGACCAGATTAGAAATGGTCAGAGGATATGAACAGACACGTCTCGAAAGAAGAAATTCAGATGGTCAACAGGCACATACAAGGATGTGGCACATCGCTAATCATTAAGGAAAAGCACATTAAAACCACAATGAGGTATCACTGCACACCAGGTAGGATGCTCAACATTCAAAAGACTAGGAACTACAAATGCTGGTGAAAACTCGTACACAGTTGGTGCGAATGTAAACTAGTTCAAGTGTTGTGGAAAGCAATATGGAGGTTCCTCCGAAAACTAAAAATAGAAATACCATTTGACCCGGGAATTAAACTTCTGGAATTTACCCAAAGAAAACAACTTCTCAGATTCAAAAAGACATATGCACCGTTATGTTCATTGCAGCACAATTCACAGTAGCCAAGGTATGGAAGCAACCTAATTGTCCATCACTAGATGCATGGATAGAGAAGAGATGGTACATACACACAATGGAATGCTATCCAGCTGAAAGACAGAAACAAACCCTACCATTTGCAACAACACGAATCGTGCTAGAGGGTATTATGCTCAGTATAATAAGCCTGGCCAAGTAACACAAGCATCAAATGATTTCACTCATCTGTGGAGCATAAGAACAAAGAAAAACTGAAGGAACAAAACAGCTGCTGACTCACAGAAACCAAGAATGGACAGTTACCAAAGGGAATGGGACTTGGGAGGAAGCTGCGAAGGGAGGGATAAGGGGGAAAAGGGGGCATTACGACGAGCACATATAATGTAGGGTGGGGGACACGGGGAAGGTAGTATAACACAGAGAAGCCAAGTAGTGTTTCTAGAGCATCTTATTGTGCTGATGGACAGTGACTGTAATGGGGAATGTGGTGGAGAATGGATAATAGGGTGTGCCTAGTAACCATAATGTTGTTAAGGTAATTGTACCTTAATGATAGAAAAATTAAAAAAAAAAATGGAAAATTAAAAAATAAGGAGAGCTTGTCCATTTCTTCCCTCAGATGCCTGTTAATGACCAAAAGGGGCAGGCACTGCAATAAGTCTTGTGGAACAAGGACTGAACAAGTCAGGCTGTGCCCTTACCGTCGATGGCTCACAGTCAGTGGTGTAAACAATTAATACATGATAAACATACACATGAAAAGGTGCTTGCCATCACTTCCTTGGGAGACAGCTTGCATCCCTTATTGGGCAGAGGTATGGACAGCACTGTACATCATTGAACCAACCCTGTGGAAATCCCTTACCTCAAGACCCTCATGCGAAGCTTGGTTCCACTTCTGTCTGTGGGCTCTTTATACTCTGGCAACCGGGGACATCACCTCACTGTGGTACCTCTGGATCCCTGCAAGCACATGGACAGAGGCATGTGGACCTAGCATTGATCCAACATGGTAACCTTTTACAAAGATTTTCCTTGTGGGTTTTCTGCAGGCCATGGGGACACAACACAACATAGTTCACCTTCGAGTGTCTCACGTGCAGTTATCTGGGGAAAGGGCAGGCCTGACCTTTTGCTGCCTGGTTACCAGGATTCCAAGTTCTTTTGGGCTCCATCACCAAGGAAGTGAGGTTACTGTCTGTGGTCCCTTTTCCTGGGCTACAACTGGAAAATCCATCATCATCCAGCACATCAACAAAAAGGACAAAAACCCCATGATCATCTCCATAGATGCTGGAAAGACATTCGACAAAATTCAACATCCATTTAGGATAAAAACACTCAACAAAATGGATATAGAGGGCAACTAACTCCTCATAATAAAGGCCATATATGACAAACCAACAGCCAACATCATACTTAACACAGAGAAGCTGAAAACTTGTCCTTTTATGATCGGGAATAAGACAAGGGTGACCACTCTCCCCACTTTTAGTCAACAGGGCTCTGGCATCCTAGAAACGGCAATCAGTCAACACAAAAAATATATTACAACCAGACTGGTAACGAAGAGGATAAAATGTCCCTTTTGCAGTTGACATGATGTTGTACATAAAAATCCATAAAGAATCCACTCCAAAACTACCAGATCTAATATCTTATTTCAGTAAGGTTGCAGGATACAAAATTAATACACAGAACTCTGTTGCATTCATATACCCTAATGATGAACTAGGGAAAATAAATCAGGAAAAAATTCCATTCACAATGGCATCAAAAACAATAAAATACCTAGGAATCGTCCTAACCAAGGAAGTTTAAGACATATAACTATGAAATTTACAAGACAATCAGGAGAGAAATTAAAGATTCCTATAAATGGAAATACATCCCATGCTTATGGACAGGGAGAATTAGTCTTGTCAAACTGGCCATTCTGCCTAAAGTAATCTACAGATTCAATGCAATTCCTATCAAAGTAATAACAGCATTTTTCAACGAGCTAAAGCAGATAGTTAAAAAATTCATATGAAACCACAAAAGACCTTGAAGAGCCAATGCAATCCCGAGAAGAAAGAATAAAAGCTCAGTGGATTACGCTCCCCGACTTCACACTCTACTACAAAGCCATGGACAATTTAGTACTGGCACAAGAACACACCTACAGACCAATGGAACAGACTAGAGAGCCCAGATATAAACCAAGCATATATGGACAATTAATATACAATAAAGGACCCATGGATATACAACGGGAAATAACAGTCTCTTCAACAACTGGTGTTGTAAAAACTGGACAGCTACATGCAAGAGAATGAAACTGGATTAGTGTCTAACCCCATATTGAAAAGAAAACTCAAAATGGATAAAAGACATCAGTGGATGTCATGAAAGCATAAAACTCTTAGAGGAACAGATAGGCAAATCCTCTTGAAGATAAACATGAGAAACTCCATCTTGAGCGAATCACCTTGGGCAATGAAACAAAAGCAGAAATGAACAACTGGGAAAACATCATTCTAACATCTTCTGTACAGCAGAGGACAACATCTGCAGAACAAAAAGGTATCCTGCAGTATGGGACAATATATTTCTAAATGACATATCCAATAAGGGCTTAACCTCCAAAATATTGAAAGAACTCACATGACTCAACAGCCAAAAACCAAAGAACTGTATTAGATATGGTCAGAGGATATGAACAGACACTTCTCGAAAGAAGAAATTCAGATGGTCAACAGGCATGTGTAAGGATATGTCACATCGCTAATTATTAAGGAAAAGCACATTAAAACCACAATGAGGCATCTCCTCACACCAGTTAGGGGCAGAGGTGCAGGGGTGTAGACCATTTAAAAACCCAGTGTTAGAAACCATCTCCTCAGCTGGCAGACAAAGGTTAAGATGGTAATGATTAGGAAACGCTGTTTAGGAAAGGAAACTCAAAAGGCAGGGAAGTAAAACAAAAAAGGAAAATAAAGATATCCGTCAGGGGTTTTAGGTGGGTTCCAGTGCCTGGGAAGCAGAAGAGTATGGTCCTTGAGTGCAGATGGCCACCAGGACATTCGCTCTGGGAGCCTCGGGACACAGCTTAAACCTGGGCCCACATGTGCTGCAAGGTAAGACTTGAGTGACACCTGGACCTTTGTGATCGACTGTCTCACCCTTACTGGTTGTCAATCTGCTTCTGCCGCAGAGCTGTACTGCCTTGCTCCTCCAAGAGATTCTCCCGGGAGGCTGACTGGGCGGGGTCCAATTTCTTCACGTATGCAGCTGGCACAAACCCCTGCTGGTCATTCACTTCCACTTTCCACCAGTCCTGAGAAAACAAAGGACCAAACTGAAGCAGATTCTTCCCCGAGTAAGGGAAAAACATGCACTTGCGTGTGTGCATACACATGAGCCCAGATCACATTAAGAGGCTCCTGCAGCAGTGCCAAAATCACTTTGCACAAGGACTGTAATTTCAGTCCCTTTGTCACCTGCCAAGCATGGAGAGGGCCCGAGTGGAGCAGCAGAGACCCTCAACATGGAGGAAATTCTCCTGTCAGACACCTTAGAACTGCGCTGTCCGATATGCAGCCACAGCCCCCGTGCTGTGTACGTTAAATCAGAATTCCATTTACAAACTCAGCTGCTTTAGTCACATTTCAAGTGCTTAATAATCAGACAAGGCTGGTAGCTACTGCAGGGCCAGCAGACATGTAAAATTTCCACCATCACAGAAACAGGAAGTTCCACTGGATAGTGCTGCTTTTGAGTAAGCCAGTCAGACCAGAGGGTTGGCTCAGGATTAAATTACAGGCAACAGCAAGACACAAATCACAGGTTTTCTCACACTCTCATGGCTAGGACAGGCTGGGGGTGTGGGAGTCAGGAGGTGCCCAACAACAGCCCTAACCAAGATGGGAGGTGGTACCTTTCAGGATTAGTCAGGCAGCATGCGGAGCATCATGCAGCTCACTTCAAGGCCATGTCAAACCAGACTACGTGAGGAAGAAAGGCTGATGGCCCAGGCAGCACTTAACTGCGAGATGACAGCTTACGGGGTGGTGTCACGGCTGTGTTCAACTACCTGCTGTCCCACACAGTCTAGACCAAGAACCTACAGGTGCAAGTTACAGAAAAGCAGACTGGCTCAAAAGATAAATATTTCCACCTGGATTTGTTCACTTTGGGGAAAAAAAGCAAGCCTTGAGAGTGGGAGTCACTACACTACTTTTCAGTATACTGATCAACCTGCCTGATCATACACATAGGATAAACCTACGTCAAGGGGGAGGCTGGCCAGGAAACTCATGCATTGCTTCAAATTCTAACCCAGCCTTATTTTGGACACACACACCACCTGACACACCCGACTGAACAAAACTGATGTTGCTGATGGAGATGAACACTGTAGCCTTGCCTTATTTGTGCTGTTGAGTAAGGTGAGAACATCCCCTCTCTTCATGGTGACCTCTCGAGGACTCTTCTCCTGATAGTCATAGAGAGCCAAGACCAGCTCCTTCCCCGTCTCATCATCCATGGGGGCCACTTGTTGCTAAAAACCCAAAGGAAGACAAGTGAAGTCAGAGGATGTCAGGGAGTGTTGGCTAAGCAGATGACAGGTGCCAACGTCAACAGCAGCACATGACTCCCAAGGACATGTCTATGGAAGTTCCTCTCTGAAGTTCCTGATAAAATCTGACTCAAGAACTTTAGTTGTCTGGTATCTTTGAAAATCTTGTTTTCAACCATCTGTAAACCTTTGTCATAAGAGTTAACAGCAAGGTCACAAAAATGTTGCCTACAACCTTAACCCCTGCTTTGAGTGTCTGTGTCCTGCAACTTCCCGGCCTCCCCGGGGACCTTTATACCCACCACAACTGGAGGCACACTTACCCGGCACGACTGGGCTTGCTCGCGCAGAGCCTAGATGCTGCTGCCGTAGGCGCTGAGATCCGACATCAAAGCTTCGTGCTTCTTCAGCAGCGCCTGCAGCCATAACCACACAGCGGCCCTGCCTGAGGAGCAAGAGCCACTGGGCCATGCCGCCTCTCCACTCCTCTGAACCTTGGTCAGTCACACGATGAGCTGACGACCTCCAACTCTACACTTTCTCGGCCCCTCTCCAATGAACACTTAATTTGGAGGAAACATTGTGCCCTGCAGTATGACCTTACATTCTGCCTCTACACTCAGTTATGCAATACGCTGATGCATACACAGATGTAAAGCGTAGTAATGACTCCTGAAAGTCAATCCCCACCCCGCCAGAGAAACAATCCCTAACACACCAGAGCTCATTCCATAGCGCGCCCCGAGGAGCACAGGCCCTGTCCTCGCCACACGTGCTTCAGTGTCACATATATAGTGCACATCAATATTCAAGTTACTGTGGTTTCTGTGAAGACTGGCAAGAAAAGAGGTGATAGAGCCTACACATAGACCTTTATGAATAAAACTAAGAGTTTCAGTCAAAAAGATGACCAGCAAAAGCAGTGTTCCTGTCTGTCTGTACACTCGCTCACTTGTGGTGGGGAGAATGGAGGAAACAGGGACAGCAACACGTCACCAGGTGAAGAGAGTGACAGGCAGTCTCTCTCCTTCTGGCCTGAATTTCCCTAATAATAAAAGAGATTCTAAAACACCTTAAAGAACAAATTGTGTGGCTCCTGCACCTTCCACACAAAGTCATTTTCCCAACTAACTCCCTGGCCTGAGCCCTGGGCAGGCAGCCTGCCAATTCTCACTCCTGTGCTTAGTCACCTCAGCCGAGTCCTCGTCCTTACTGTAGTCCGGGCTGCCCACAATGGGCTCCTTCTCCCGCATCCAAGACTCGGCTTCGTTAGCGTCAGCAAAGTACTGCTGGGCCTGCAGCGAGTCCTCCAGGTCCTGCCGCCGCTGGGAGGCTTTGGATTTTAGTGACTGCCACTTCTGGTTCAGTTCACTGAGCTTGGCCTTCTCGTCTTCTGCTGCGAAATGGCCTGAAGGTGGGCAGGGGAGGGAGGACAACAAAAAGCACACCGACATGCTGCAGTTGGACACAGGAGCTCTGTGTGTTCACCACACAAGCATGACTGCATCTCGGTGAGCCAGGCCCCTACACAATTCCAGGTGTTATGAGAGACTTAGGTTCCAATCCTATAACATTCGCTCCATTTCTGCCTCCTCAAACTGTGACCTCTACATGGACTCTAAGAAAGCAGACAGACCACCTGGCTTTAGTAATGTTATTGTAATGAAATAAAAGTAACTGCAGCCCAAGATTCTCAGTCACTGAGACGTACATGTGCCAGACACTGTACCAGACTCTTCACTACCTGCTCTCACTTAATTCTCACAACGACCCCAAGGGTAGGTATTGTCAGTCCCATAACCCAGGTAAGAACTTCAGTCTGGGGGCTTCAGTCTAGTCAGGGTCACGGTTAGGAGAGAATGGTGATGATACTCAAACCCACAGCTGTCTGGTGCCCACAGAACCCTGGGGCGCCTCTGTGAGCAGAGCAGAGCTGCCTTCCGCAATGCCGAGCACTCACCTTCCTCCGCCATGGCAGCGCCCTTTTGTGGGACTGCCTTGATGTGGGACTCATGGCCAGCAATTTCTGCCTGGAGGGCTTGGTGTTTCTTCAGCAGATTCTGCACCCCTATCAAATCTTTGCCTGAAAACAGAAACCACTCCTCAGTCATCCAACCATGAGCAGAAAGTCAGCACAGCCCTGTTGCTCTTAAGACTCCACCAGGGTTCCAGTTTAATTAAACCCGACCTTAGTCATTCTGACGTGCATCCCTATGCTCGTAGGACAGAGCCCTTTCCCAAACAGGAGGCAGACTGACCTCTGTTGGTGGATGCAGCAATGGGTTCCTCCTCTCGAATCCACATCTCCTCATCCTCCATGTCACAGAAGAGCTGCTGCAGACGCAGAGAATCAGCCAGCTTCTGCTTGCGGGCTACCATGGGCTCCTTGAGAGCCTCGTAGCAGGCCACGAGGGCTTCCTGCTTCTTCTTAATGTTCTCAGTGTCAAAATGGCCAGCATCCTGGAACTGGCGGGCCTGAATGGTGATGCCATCAATTCGGTCCTAGGAAAGGGAAAGGACAGTCTTGAAAGCTTGGGTCAGCGCTGGGCAACTGTGCTCTGCACTGACTTTGCTGCTTTAGGTGTGGTTTGATCACACCTGAAAAAAGCGTGGTTCTTTCCCCCAAGGGTAATCCATCTGCCACCACTTCCCCGCATCCTGGGCTCTCAAAAGCTCTGAGGAAACAGTTTACCTTGGGCAGACTGGGGGGCATACAGGGTTATACAGGATTACCTGTATCAACACACTTCATCCCTCCCCAAACCAGCCTGGTCTTAAAGCTACTTGCCCTTCTTTATTCCTACCATTTCTGCCCCCACCGGCCAATGGCAGCCGACAGTTCACGCCCAACCTGGTGAGCAGCCACGTCAGCCTCCAGCATGGCATGCTTCTTTTGCAGGTTCTGGACATTGGTAAGATCTCTGCCATAATCATCACAAGCCAAATGACCCTCCACTTCATACAGCCACAGTTCAATCTCCTCAACATTGCGATTAAACTGCTGCTGCTGGTTAGCCTCCCGAAGCTTTATCCCTAGTTGCAGAGGCAAGTTTGATTTTCTATTTTATTCTCCTCGTGCCAGTACTGCCCACAGATAGCAGCATCTCAGTGAAGAACTATGGGTTAGGCTGTTAACTGCCTCACCTCTATCACAGAGCTAAAGAAACAAACCTCAATGTCTGCTCTGCCTTCTAGATGCTGAGTGGGAAGTTTTTCAGAAAGCATCTTAACCCCCATGAGATAAGGGCACTTGGGAATTATTAAATGCCTTGGGTCACAGCTGAACTTTGAATTTCAGGTAAGAGGCCCCACTCAGTCAAGCTACTAGGCCCTATCATTCCCCCTTCCCCACAGGCGCCCCCACCAACCAGCATGCTCAGCCCCATTCACCACGTGAGCAAAGCATTGAGCGCCCAAGCAAGTGCTCCTAACACGGGACGGCGGGCCAAACACCCGAGGTGGCTCACCTCACCTTACTGCAGGGTATGTGTTCTGAAAACACTTAACCCAGAAGGGAGATTTAATTCCCAAATGTTCCCATCACAATCCAGTGGAAGTTTCTCTCACCTTTCAGTTCAGTGGCCTCGAGCAGTTCCTTCCACAAACTGATGACCTCACTCATACGAGCTGCTACTTCGTCCCTGGCATAGTGGTTGATGTCAATCAGCTTTTGCCCGGCTTTCTCCAGAGCATCAATGCAGCTCTGGTTTGCTGAGAGCTCAGCCTCAAAAGCTTGATGCTTCTGTACCCTCTCTTGTAGGTTGGACGGGTCCTGCCAAGGAAAGAAAGAAGGGGCTTCTATCTTGAACCCAGTTATGCCAAGTTACCTTAGTTACCTTCATACTTATCTTTACAGGGCAGGGTGTACTAAATGGTCTGCTTACATTAACTACTATGGTTTTTGGAATTCCTCATTTCTTTCTTTAGTTACAATTTATTTGTGAGAGCTGTGTTAGCTTTCTACCCAAGCACTATATGGCAGTGTGAACAGTACATTACTTTATAGGCTTCATCTGTGGCAGTTTTCATCTTCTCATTCACCCAACTCTTGAGCTCATCAGAATCCCGGAAAAAGTCTTGCAAGTGGAAAGAATCAGCCAGCTGGGCTCGGCAATACATAGCTCTCTCATGAAGGGTATTGCGGCGGCTCAGCAGCTGGAAGACAAGGATCTCTGTGAGTCTTTAGTTCCTACTCCCCCAAAGATTTCCAGCTCTAGAGGCGATGCTGCAACACCTGTCTCAGAAGGGCTAGCCGTGGACAGCAGGGAAGGTGCATAAAGAACCTTGAAACTTACAGCATCTCGGCGAGTAGCCACATCCTTCATTGCATAGTGGTTGTTCTGAATTAGCTTTGTTGCAAATTCATCTAAGGCCTAGGAAGAAAAGTAAGAGCTCTTCACTGGTGAGCACACTATCCCGTAGCTCAGCCTCTAGAGAAAAGCAACTACACAACAGGTCATAAAACCCTTGGAACCTTAACACAGTCAAGGTTTTCACTCTCAGGTTTGCTATGACAACATCTACCCCATAACTTTGAGTTTGTGCTTGATCTATTCCAGACTGGAGACATAATGTCATGACACTGACATGATCTGATGGGGTCAGATATAGGTTAAGACTTCTATTTCTAAGACCTGTTTTCAATGGGAAAAATACCTCTGACATTAATTCTTTACCACTTTCAGGGAAAGGTAAATCTCACTTTGGAGGTTTACAACAAGACAATGGTTTCTCTCTATAAAGCAGTGTTTTACCTCCAACAAGAAGGTACTACCCCAACATCCAAAACACAAACAACAACAAATGTTGGCGAGGATGTGGAGAAAAGGGAACCCTCCTACACTGCTGGTGGGACTGCAAATTAGTTCAACCATTGTGGAAAGCAGTATGGAGGTTCCTCAAAAAACTCAAAATAGAAATACCATTTGACCCAGGAATTCCACTCCTAGGAATTTACCCTAAGAATGCAGCAGCCCAATTTGAAAAGGACAGATGCACCCCTATGTTTATTGCAGCACTATTTACAATAGCCAAGAAATGGAAGCAACCTAAGTGTCCATCAGTAGATGAATGGATAAAGAAGATGTGGTACATATACACAATGGAATATTATTCAGCCATAAGAAGAAAACAAATCCTACCATTTGCAACAACATGGATGGAGCTAGAGGGTATTATGCTCAGTGAAATAAGCCCAGCCGAAAAAGACACGTATCAAATGATTTCACTCATATGTGGAGTATAAGAACAAAGAAAAAATACTGAAGGAACAAAACAGCAGCAGACTCACAGAACCCAAGAACGGACTAATAGTTACCAAAGGGAAAGGGACTGGGGAAAATGGGCGGGAAGGGAGGGATAAGAGGGAAAAAGGGGCATTACGATTAGCAGATGTAATGTTGCGGGGGCATGGGGAGGGCAGTACAAGTCAGAGAAGACAAGTAGTGATTCTATAGCATCTCACTACGCTGATGGACAGTGACTGTAATGGGGTTGGTGGGGGGACCTGATGAAGGGGTAGTTTAATAATTGTAATATTGCACATGTAATTGTAAATTAATGATAATAAAATAAATTATATTAAAAAAATAATAAACTAAAAAAAATATTATATAATCTTAATGTTCTAAAACCAAAAAAAAAAAAAAAAAGAAGGTACTACCATCACTAGATTTTAAGCCCCCATTACATGCCCTCCACACAACCTCTTAGAAAAAGGATGGCCTCCCAGCTTCCTCTAAGGATCACTGGAAGGTGTTGATGAAGAGAAGGGGTCTTACGGTGATCTTTTCCTCCTGGGCACCGAGCGATTTCTCAATGTCCTCATGCTTCTTGAGAAGTGCTTCTACACTGTCCAAGGAATCTCCCAAGTCTTCGTTCAAAAGGAATGCCTTGCAAAAGGAAACAAAGTGTTCAGAATAATGTCCTGTTCCTCTCACCTAAGGATGGAAACTGCAAAGGCTACCTTGGCCAAAACACAAAAGGAAGGAAAGAGATTCCATAGTTTAAACTAAGGTTTCTTCTGGAAAGCCTAAAGGCCTTTTAGATTCACTTAAAATGAATCCAATGATTCCATGAAATTCTTGTTCCACATTCTATTGAAACTTCAAAGAACTCTTGTTAATTTCTTTCAGTTAATTCCATTCAGTTTAGAGTACATATAATACTGAATTCTAAGGGGGAAAAAAATCTCCTTGTTAACAAAAAAATTTACACTATATGCACATCTGAACACCCTTGGGCCTTTCCTCAGGGCTGGAAGAAATGCTGGCAGGCCTGACAGACTAGCTCAGCAAGCCCTCCTCCCTTGAATCAGAACATGGGTGGTAATGGTTTCATACCCCAAGTGAGTAAACTACCTGACAAATAGACAAAACAGAAAGACCCCTTCTCATGCAGTGGCAAGGGCTCTGTGCACAGGTTACCTTCTGTTTGCTCATCCTGTTGTCCACTTGCTCAGGGTCGCAGCAGAAGAGCTGCAGTTCCGTGCACTGCTCATACTGCTGCCTGCGCTGCTCCCACAGCTCCAGCGGTGCAGCCCTGTCCTCCATCAGAGGTACAAAATGGCAGACAGTTCACGACAGTCCTACCCTCCCTCAAAATGAAAGGCTGCCCGGGGATTTCTAATCCTCATGCTAACCTTTGGGCCTTTTCCCTGATTTGCAGACGGGGGAACATTCACTCGTGTGTGTCAGCTAAGTCACAAGACATCACACAAACCCTGAGGAGCATGTATGTTTACTGCTAAACATTAAGGCGGATGGCCCTGTTCTAATTTATCAAGAATTAATTTATGGCCACGTTGTCGCCAATGATTGTAGGTTAAGTGAACTCCTAGGTAGAAGAAAAAGGGCATCTGTATAAAGGTGAGGCAGTATAACCGGGGTAGGGAGTCACAGTTGAGAAATTCCAGTTGAGTGGCTATTGCATAAAACACCGCCAATCAATTCATGAATACCCCAGATATAAGTCTTAGGCTCAAAGTTAATGACACCAAAGTGTGTCTTTGAAATGTCTCCTCTTTGTCTATATAGTATTAACAAATATATTATCTAATGTTCCTCAGGTATCTTTATACTCAAAGATACTTTCAAACTTTGAATTTATACACACACACGTAGTTTGTCTCCTGTTGTCTCCAACTACTAAGGCAGGACTCAAGGCCCTGCAGTCTCCTTGCAGATGTGCACGTCCCAATGAATGGAACGTTCTCTTATCAATTACCACACTGTACATACAGCTTTTTAAATCTCTGAAGCAGCTGCTCCTTAACTTCCAGGCAGAATCTCTGTGTAAGTTTTCTGACACACTGTGGTGAATGCAGTCTGGATATTTAAGGATAGAGATCAGCTTTCAGAACTTTCAGTAGAAGAACCTTTCCTCTTCTCTTACCTTCTCCCTCACTTCATCCGAGGCATAGAGGCCAGCAGCAAGCAGGGCCTGTCCAGACTCATCTGCCGATTTAAAGCTATCTTCATGAGCATCAGTTTCACGCTACACGAGAGAAGGCACAGTTGTACACCCAGCCCTCGTAAAAGAAAAACTAAGTTGCTGAATTTCAAATATTCACTACAAATCAGAGTATCACATCGCAAATGAGGAACAGGTGAAAGTAAGGCCAGCTGTCCTCATGTCAGGCTAGGTCATCAAATGTGACAGCATCATGTATTAAGAAGTCTTTCCCAGTGGGTTTTCATGCCACCTCTGTCAAACTTTACCCTGCCAGAGCTTGGCCCTTTGCTTTTAAGGCTCACAGTCCATTTCCCAACATTTAACCCACTGAACCCTCTATTACAATCAGGCAGAACAAGTCTCCAAAGCCAAGACCGACCACAAGCCTTCCAGTGAGGGCACCCTGTGAGCAAACTTTCAACCATTGCAACTACAGGGGATGGCGATACACCCCCACTTACCCAGACAGTGATACACAATGTGTTCTAAGCTCATGTCTTTGCTTCTGCAAGACCGTGGGGACGTTACCCTGTGCTCCTGATGCCTGTCCGGCAGGGCTTCAGCCCCAGCCACATCACTGGCAAGTTCATCCGCATTGATGAGGGTTTCATCTCAGTCACCCAGCTGGTAAGGTCACGGAAGTCAGCAAGGAAGCGCTGGAGCCTACGGAAAAACAAAGGTAAGTCGTATGTTTCCAGTGGCAGTCCCAGGATGGAAAATGCCTCTCTAAAGCTCTGAATCCTATGCCCTCAAAACAAACCATATGAGCTCTAGTCCTGGGAAATACAGGATTCTTCGATCAAGACTATAAAAGAAACAAGGGAGGCTGAAGTCAATCCTCCAAAAGTTATGTTCCATCCACCACTACTGATTCCCTTATTTTCAACTTCTTTGTCATTCCCAAGTTGAATTCCTGGTTAGTAAGAAGCATTCTTTCCCTTTCCAACCCGTGACTTACTCTTTGAATTTCTCACATGGTGCTCAGATTGCTAAGGAGATATTTCCATTTCCATAACACGGTGATACAGGATGAAAGATTAACTTGTAAATACTACGTGTATACACACAAACACATACACACGTACCCATAAAGTTACCAGTCTCCAAACAGATATAATACCAGGAGGAAAAAGTCACCGGCATGCTTCTAGCAGAGAAAACCTGGCAGGGTATAGGGGCTCTCTCGGTTGGGAGAAGTGATCAATGACCCTGCCTTCCTCTCTCCTTATCTAAAGAAGGCCAAGAACGCAGGCTGCTGAGCACCAGGGTGACCTCCACCTGTACGAGTCATGGAGGCGCGCATGCCTCTCTGCAGCCAAAGTGCGGATCTGCTCCCAGTTTGTTATCAGCTTCTCTTGCTTCACCTGGATCTGAGTAGTGCTCAGTGGGTGGGACTGCTGCAGGCGGTCAGCCTCCGGGCACAGGGCTTTGACCTACAAACACCCTCTGTCAGAACTGCTCCCTGACCCTTGGTAACTTATTTAACAGAGTTGGTTGCTTTCAACACCCACCTTGTCCTCTAAAGCAGCAAGATCTCTTTCCAAACCCTCATGCTTCCGGAGCAGAGCCTGCACACTAGCCAGGTCCTGGCCAAAATCATCAGAGGCCATTAGCTGCTCCTTCTCCTTAATCCAGCTGATGGTCTCATCCACGTCCCTGCAAAATAAAGGCACCAGGAATCCAGTGAGGACGACTGTTGAGAAGCAGGAGTCCCACACTGGGCTGAGACCCAGCGAGCTCTGGCATCTGACCAGCACAGGCCCCTTGAGGAGATGCCCGCAGAAGCCCACTCCAGCTGGGACCTGTTGAAGCGCTGGACCTCAGCGGCCCCAGAGAGTTTGCCCTGCCTCTGAAGAGCCAGTCCCTTCAGCCGCGGCCAGGCTGCATTCACTTCATCCTGCTTGGTCTTGGTCAGCTCCTCCTCAGGGTGCTGCTCCCGTCAAGGCAGACAGGAGACTGGACTTGGGCCATGACCTTGGGCTCCTCCAACCAGTTCCTAGGCTTTGAGTATCTGCTTCAGCAAACCTTCATCGCTCTGAAGAAATGCTAGATTTAAGCATGAAATGAACTGAAGCATATTCAAAAAGAACTGTTTCCTCTCATATAAAAAGAGGAGAGCCATGATCTATGACTAGGAGTGGTGTGAAGAGCCTGTAAGGTGGTTATGTGTGTCAGCACTAAAAACCTTCATGTTAAACACTTTGGCTGCAACTCAGTGGCAGCTCCATTGATGCACCCATTTCTGCCACAACTCTGAAAATGTGGCTATTTCAAAGTTTAGGAGGCTGTTAAGCATTCCTTCCCATACACAGCCTGTTCCTGACTTCAGACCGGAGATAGTTCTTTAAAAGTGTCCTTTCCCACTAACCACATTTTGTTTTAATAAAAGTAGCACGTGAAGGGTGAGACATTTCAGCGTTGTGCAATCCGTATGTTAGATCTTGGTCTTGGCCTGACTGCTCTTCTCAGCACATTCCTGGGCCGGCCCCAGCCCTGGGGCAGCACGCCTGTCACTGTTGAGGGTGAGGTATTCGAGGAGTGCTGGCTCCTCTTCCCCATCTCACTGACCAGCGAGGAGTAAGTATCAGACTGGAAGGAGGTCCACACAGCTGTAATTTGTCCTCCAAAATCACATTTCTGTAAAACAAAAGCTCCAGTTCCCAGATGTCTCTGGAGCTCTCTGATCCCATAATGGAAGGTGAGACTAAAGAAGCAGCCATGGGAAGGCATGCACAGGCCACACGCACTCCCCTCCTTATGGCTGCAGAGCTACCAGATGACAGCCTGGTTGCTGTGAGCTACCAAAAAGCCAGAGAGGTTTCCAGTCAAAAAGGAAGAAGCTCTGCATGGCCCTTCAGGGCATTTCTCTGCATGCTAGATGGGATCATGCCTGATTCACGGATCGCTTAACAAAGCAAGTTAGCTCTTCAAATTAAAAAACAAAAAAAGGACAGGAAGAACAATCAGCCATGGGTGGATGTCTACCAACCCTGAGAAGTGCTCACCACCACACCCTCGTCTGACAACCCCTAACACCCAGCTTCCCCAGCCCAATAAAAACATCTCCAAGCCCTCCCCAGAGTGGGTAGAGGATACAGATCAAATGAACTCTGCCCTCCCTGCCCATGGCTACATGTTAAAAAGCATTTTCCAGTTTAGGAGTAATAAGTACTGCTGCCTGTCTTGGATCTAAACAGAACTCACAGACATGTATATCAAACTTGCTCACTCACTAAACATTAGGGAACTGGTCATCATTATTTTTTTCTGAAAGCACTAGAAAGTTAATATAATGATGTAAGAAGCACATAGCACTTTGCTACTGACCTGAATGAGTTTGGTGGCAAACTGGTTCACTTCGTTAACTCTTTCTTCATGAGCAGCCATATCTGTTTGAAACTCTTCAGATTTCTTCTGTAAAACCTCCACATGCTCCAGGTCCCAGCCCAGCTCCTCAGAAGTCACAACTGCTTCCTATTCAGGGACCAAAATGAAGCCAGTTGCCCACCAGTACCTAGTAATGACAGCTCCCAGACACTGACCACAAGAGGCATGCCGCCCTGCATGTGGAGCAGGCCACGCTGGCTTCAGCGGATGCAGCTTTCCAAGTGTAAAAGGCTGAGCTCATGGCGTTTTGCCCTCAGAGACTCTAGGTTTCAGACTGACAGAGGAGAACACGTCCAGAAAGAGGCTGGGGATTGAGCACTCCCACAACCTCGCCTTTTGCTTAAGCTGGCTGCATCTGCACTAACACTGGCTCTCAGCTGCAGGTCAAGGAGTCATCTCGTCCCTTCCCCTCCAGTAAGGCTTACTTAGTAGATGGTCCTTCTTGAAACATACCTTGTCATTGATCCAGTCAGTCACATCCTCACATTCCCGTAAATCCTGCACCACCTTCTGGGCCTGCAGCAGCTTGGCCCCTTTCTCCTGCATCTTCTCCAGGAGGAGCTCCCACTGGCGGTGCAGCTCCATCACACGAGTCTTAAGTTAAAAATCAACCATCACATTACAACCACTTCTTTGGGATCTGGCTCTTCCACAGAGTTCCCGCAAGTCAGAAACCTCTCAGAGCTCTGAACCAGTCTTTTTAAAAAGATAATCCCTAAACTAGAGGAAATCGCAAGCTTAACCAAGAATAGGAAAAAGCACATACATCAGAGTGGTTTGGAAGGTCTTAAAGAACAAAATAACTAACCTTTCGTACATAGGTATGTTCTAGTTTACTTCAGGGGAATTATTAATTATTATTAATTATCAGTTACAATTATTTAATGTTAGTTACTATCAGTTATTAAAATTATTATTAAAGTGGGATAAATACTGGGGAAGGAAAGATAAGGAATAACTTGGAATCTGAGCAGAAATTACTGAAGGATATACTCTGAATTAAAGGGAAAAAAACAAAACAAGAGGTCCTACAGACATCAACTAAAGAAATAATTATGAGGCACGTGAGGAAAACTTTTGTATAAAGTATAAAAGATGGGGCCCTGAAATCAGTTATCAAAAAAAAAGGAAGGAAAAGGTTTTAGAGCTTCTGCGTAAAGACCATTTGTGATATATATAACACATCACAAATTACATTTATTTCAAACTTCACCCAACTGGCAGCCACAGGCCCCAAAAGTCACCTCCCAGCATCTTTGGGTTCCCACAGCACAGTCTGAATGAGGACTTGTCAAGAACTGGGGGAAGCTCGTTAGGATCAAGCATAGGTGATGCATTCTGGGATTCTAATCCAATCTCAAGAGTGCTGACTATGCCTACCCAAGATACTGGGAGTTTCTGTGTAACAGCGTCACATGTAGTAAAACACCACAAAAGATGAAACTCTACAGAAGAGAAGTCTGGGATCCACCCATGGCTGTAATGCCACTCCCAGCAAGCTAAAGACTTGGAAGCCACAGGAGAGTCAATATGGGTGGATGCTCTTAGAAACAAGTGAGGATGTTTGGTTTGAAAGGAGAAGGCAGAGGTAAATATAAATGCTCACACAATCCACTTCCACCAGACAAACACTTCCTCCACTGATGGATAAAACTGGAGTCCACCACTGAGAAGGAAGTGAAAGGCATTCCAAGGGAAGGGGGAAAGGCAACCAACAGCAACTCAACACTCCACCTACTCGGCTGTGGGACCCAATGTGGGTGGCGGTGACGATGGGGCACCACACCGTCTGGTATGGTGTGGAAGTCTAAACCAGTGACAGACAGGTTATCCAGGACACACACAGTCTTTGTGCTCCACCCATCCTGCCTGTCAAACTAAGTTCCTGAGTTATGGGTAGATGCATTACCAGCCAGAATCACCACAGGACCAGGGAGCATGAATGTAAAGGTTAAGGAGAGCCCTTTGCTCCAACTGAAAACGAGGCACAGAGCAAACATCATCCTCGAGTCCAGTGTCAGCCTGGCACAAATTTCACCCCTGTCTCCTGGTACAGAACCAAGGCCAGGCCTGTCCCAGCTCTGAAGCAGCCTAGCCATTCCTGGTGTGCCTGATCTCGTAATGCTGCAGGTTAGGGAGCGTGCAGTTCCCCGAGCCTGCGGATGCTTGAGGGTGAGGATGCAGGCAAGGGGGGCACTTGAGCAGCACACCCAAGCTGCCAGGGTGGAGAAGGAGTCCAGCCTGTGACTCAGGGGGCTTTCTCAACAGGGCATGAACCAGCAGCAGAAACTGTCGGAGACATGGTGGAGGGAAATAGGGAAAGTAAACAGGACTGATATACACCTTGGAGAAATGAAGCCAATAATTGTGACTAGCCAAGCAAAGGGGTGGACTAAAATTCCACTGTGTCACCTATTAGCTGTGCAAATTTGGGCAAGTTACTCAAACTTCTCTAAGTTTTGGTTTCTACCTTTCTACACTATGGGGATAATGGCCACCTTGCAAGCTTATTGTGAAGATTAGAGATCACATATGTACAATTCCTAGCAAGTGTTTGCTAATAAATAGCTACTCCACACATAGTAGGTAACAGCACTTCTAAGTGTTGCTTTAATAAGACTTCTAAACAGAGAGGAGGGTACTTATTACAGACCCCCCATCAAGTGAGCTTTGGGTCCCCCACTCCCCAGATTAATTACTGAAGCCAAACACTTGATCTGTATCTCATGCCCACATCTGTGGCCTGGTTATACTGCGTGCGGCAGAGCAGCCCCCACACCCTGGGAAACACCTTCTATCAAGGAAATAATAAGGCATGCTGATTCCACTCACTGTACAACTGTACACACGTAGTGGGAAAACGGGCAGATAAGTGTCTGTATTTAACTGAAGAGACATATGCATTCATTACCCAATGGGTTGAATGTAATTAAACAGTTGTCAGGTGGCACTTAGAATTTACACTTATTTCCTGTTTAATTTAGTAAATTCTAAATGCCTTTACTAGTAACAGTTAATTATTAATAAGTTTAGGCCTAATTACAAGTCTCCAATATGAGACTACAGAGTATAAGGGCAAAAGGGAGACAAGTATTTACTGCTCAAAACCACTAGCCCATATCCTAAATGGAACCTCCACAGGGGGTGTCAGGAAACAGTGGCTGATGAAGCCTTCTGCTGGGGCCTAAGAATGCAGCTTTCGTCTCAGTCTTCAGGATTGCCTGGACAGGTGAAGAACTGAAAGGCTAGTCCCTCAACAGAGCATGCCTTTGGGTAACAAAGAACAAAATACATGCACAGATATGAGGTAAATCTAAGACAAATAAGAATATCCAGTTAGAGAAAATAAGTGTGTACACCTCGTCCTAGAGGTTTTTTTCCTCTTAATACCTTGGTATTAGAAATGTTAAAGCAGAAAAATATCAGTTATTGCCCCAACTCCAATGAACACGAGCCAGAGCAGAGTCTGGGGACGCCTGCTTCAAAGTTATCCATTACTAAGGTCACTGCCCAACAGAGAACTTTCTTTATAGGGCCTGTGATTAATCCTATTCATCTTTGGGTCCCAATCCCTAAATTCACCAATTTCACTAATAGGTTTACCCATCTAACTACCATCTCTAAATGTTAACAGTTTAGTTGACAATCTCCTTTAAAGTATAATCACATTCTAGTTTGTTCTACAAAAAGAATATTGATTTCCTCAACTAGTATACAAACACCTGTTTATAGTCACACTGAATCATCATATTACACAGGCAGGATTTGGGTAACTCCCTTAGGAGACTGCACAGATTAAAAAAAAAAGCTAGAAAGGACTCTCTTCTTCAGAACACTAACTGACATGTAAACACAAATCCATATCCACACCAGGCCCTACTTACTCACCCTTATGGTTGCAGATGCAAAATGCCCTTCTGAGATCATCAGGTTCCCAGTTTCATCCAGCTTAACGATGGCTCCTGAGTTGGCCTGCACTTCAGCTTCAAAGGCTTGATGTCTCTGAAGCTTGCCCTGTTAGTGGGCCATGAAATGAGCGGGGGATGCAGTCACACAGCACTCACCATTCTGTCCCCCAGGCCCAGTGCTCCTCTTCTACCAAATCCCACTCCCTCCAATCACAGACCCGCCACACAGCATCTCACCCACCCCTACCTGCTCAATTACTCAAACACTCTGACTGCGTCTCTCTGGGCCCTCTGAAAGCCTGGCCACTGAGGACCACCAACTCTGCAGACAGCAACATACTACAAGCTTCTCTTTTTTGGTCTATCAGGAAATTAGCCTTTACGTGGACATCTAGTCCCTTTCAGAGGTAAAGAACCATACCAGCAGCATTCTTAGCATCATTATTTACCCAGAATAGTCCATCCACATTAACTCAGGACAGTGACGCTTTTTTTAGCTTGGTTTAGAAGCCATTCTTCAATTGATTTGATTTGATACATTCCATTTCTCAATACCTCTTTTTAATCAAATACTGAGCTGGGAAGGGGCCTGCCAAGCAGGGGCTGTACCTAAATCAATGTTCATCATTTTCTTTTAGACAAAACTAATGTAGTAAAAGACCCTGGGACCAACTATTGCTCCACTTGCTAAAAGTCTTTCACCAAAATCAATGCAAAGAAAGGCTTTGTCTTTTTTTTTACTGAGTATAATTTCACCATAAAATTAACTTATTTAAGTTAAATACTTATCAATGAGTTGCCTAAAGGAGACTCCTAACTACAAATTTTCCCCAGCTACAACACTTTTAGCGTGCCTTTCTCAAAAACACATATTCCAAGAGATCAACCTAGACCTTCCCTAAAAAAGGCCAAAGGATCAGCAATGGTTTCGAGGCAGTGGTTTGAGAACCATCAGTTTAAAACATCCAGAGAAGATAAATTTATACCTGCAAGGTCCCATGCTCACTGTCACTAACATGTACATTATGGGCTTTTCCAAACAGTGAAATAGTCCTTCTTTATGTACGATCTGCATTCTTGCTGCCCAATGTCCTAAGGTCATAATTAAATGACCTAAAGAAAGTATGATTTGGGGGCAAAAACATCTGAGACCTTCCATTGTGGCAGGAATCTCAGGGAGATCAGACACACCTGCACGTCTTTATAGTTCTCATCGGATGCAATTTGAAGCTTCTCCTGAATCCACTTCGCCAGCTCCTCAGCATCTCTTTGGAAAAACTGGAATTGATAGGAATCTTCAAGTTTCTGATGTCTGAGGGTTGAGAGCTCCTTGAAGCGGTGGTATCTGTCTAGGACCTGCTGCCACCTCTCTTGGATGTCCTCTGCTGTTTCTAGCACTTTGACCCCACTTGGGTCCATTTTCTGAAAAGACAGAGTGGCCTGAGATAAACACCACAAGACAAAAAGTGGCTTTAATGGAATTAGCCTCTCTGAAGGAAAGAAAGAATTATCAGGGAGCCCTAGCAGACTAATGAGCTGAGAAGGCAGCCCCTCCTTAGGATCTAACAACGAAGTCCAGATCCTATTCCTCTGCAGTAAGTGGTACCCACTTCTCTGCAATCCCAGCTTCCATGGGTCCCTCAGAGGTGCCTAACAAACACAGCAATGAAACCAACTGAAAAAGCAAAAGGTAAACTATGGTTTATACTGTCAATTCGATGAGCTTTGAGAATCCAATGGAAACACCAACTTTGGTACTCCAAGAATCATTGAAAAATCCATTCAAAAGTTCTTCCATCTGGTCTGTACATTTCATTGTGTGTAGATTAGACAGAATTTACTCTTACTTAACTCCACTTTTCTATCTTTCTAGATCTCAGCCTGTTACTCAATGTGGAAAAGGGAAAGATATATAAAGTAACTGAGTCCTTAACATCAATAACCAATAGCATTTAACAGGTTAAAGGAGCTGATTTCCTAGGTACCTCAAAATATCAATCCTACAAGACTTTGGGATACCAGAGAGAGCCTGGGCAAAGAACAGGCTTAATTTTATCCGTATGTGCATAATTAAAAGAAAATCAGTGAAAGATTCATCCTCATTTCCTCCTACCTGTTACTTTGGAAAGCAAGAAAACCGTGCAAGTTCAGCATCACTTTCAGGTTAACAACAAACGCAAGCTAACTGGATAGGTGGTACTTTCTACCTTCAAACTGCCCCAGCTTTATTTTTTATTTTATTTATTTTATTTTATTTTTTTTTGTTTTTAATTTAATTTATTTTATCATTAATTTACAATTACATGTGCAATATTACAATTATTAAACTACCCCTTCATCAGGTCCCCCCACCAACCCCATTACAGTCACTGTCCATCAGCGTAGTGAGATGCTATAGAATCACTACTTGTCTTCTCTGACTTGTACTGCCCTCCCCGTGCCCCCCCAACATTACATCTGCTAATCGTAATGCCCCTTTTTCCCTCTTATCCCTCCCTTCCCGCCCATTTTCCCCAGTCCCTTTCCCTTTGGTAACTATTAGTCCGTTCTTGGGTTCTGTGAGTCTGCTGCTGTTTTGTTCCTTCAGTTTTTTTCTTTGTTCTTATACTCCACATATGAGTGAAATCATTTGATACTTGTCTTTTTCGGCTTGGCTTATTTCACTGAGCATAATACCCTCTAGCTCCATCCATGTTGTTGCAAATGGTAGGATTTGTTTTCTTCTTATGGCTGAATAATATTCCATTGTGTATATGTACCACATCTTCTTTACCCATTCATCTACTGATGGACACTTAGGTTGCTTCCATTTCTTGGCTATTGTAAATAGTGCTGCAATAAACATAGGGGTGCATCTGTCCTTTTTCAAATTGGGCTGCTGCATTCTTAGGGTAAATTCCTAGGAGTGGAATTCCTGGGTCAAATGGTATTTCTATTTTGAGTTTTTTGAGGAACCTCCATACTGCTTTCCACAATGGTTGAACTAATTTGCATTCCCACCAGCAGTGTAGGAGGGTTCCCTTTTCTCCACATCCTCGCCAACATTTGTTGTTGTTTGTGTTTTGATGTTGGCCATCCTCACTGGTGTGAGGTGATATCTCATTGTGGTTTTAATCTGCATTTCTCTGATGATTAGCGATGTGGAGCATCTTTTCATGTGCCTGTTGGCCATCTGAATTTCTTCTTTGGAGAAGTGTCTATTCATGTCCTCTGCCCATTTCTTAATTGGATTATTTGCTTTCTGTTTGTTAAGGTGCATGAGTTCTTTATATATTTTGGATGTCAACCCTTTATCAGATACGTTTTTTATGAATATATTCTCCCATACTGTAGGATGTCTTTTTGTTCTACTGATGGTGTCCTTTGCTGTACAGAAGCTTTTCAGCTTGATATAGTCCCACTTGTTCATTTTTGCTTTTGTTTCCCTTGCCCGGGGAGATATGTTCATGAAGAAGTTGCTCATGTTTATGTCCAAGAGATTTTTGCCTATGTTTTTTTCTAAGAGTTTTATGGTTTCATGACTTACATTCAGGTCTTTGATCCACCTTGAGTTTACCTTTGTGTATGGGGCTAGACAGTAGTCCAGTTTCATTCTCTTACATGTAGCTGTCCAGTTTTTCCAACACCAGCTGCTGAAGAGGCTGTCATCTCCCCACTGTATATCCAAGGCACTTTTATCAAATATTAATTGACTGTATATGTTTGGGTTAATGTTTGGATTTTCTATTCTGTTCCACTGGTCTGTGGGTCTGTTTCTGTGCCAATACCAAATTGTCTTGATTACTGTGGCTTTGTAGTAGAGCTTGAAGTCAGGGAGTGTAATTCCCCCTGTTTGATTCCTCCTTCTCAGGATTGCTTTGGCTATTCGGGGTCTTTTGTGGTTCCATATGAATTTTAGAATTATTTGTTCCAGTTCATTGAAGTGTAAGACCCAGAAAACAGGCCCTGCTCAGCCCAGGGATGGACGGCGACCCAAATACTCACAAGAGACCGGTCTTGATGCAAACAGCAAGAGGTTTATTGATTCCACCAGCGCGCTGGGGTCAAGACTCATGACTCACGCAGGAGCAGAGTCCGACCCCGAGCAGAAATCACAGGAGGTTTTAAAGGAAAAGGGACCACAACCAGGGGGAGGCAAGGGGGAGGTCTGCTGATGATTCAATAGCAAAAATATTTCAATTAGGGTCTCACAGGGCTTTATCTTCACAATCTATCAGTTTTGGGGAGGATTACCTAGGCACGGGTTTGCAAGCTATTGTGTCATTGTGTTCAGGCCGGTTTTTATGACACAGGCCAAGGGTCAGAGCCTACTTAAAATTTTCCTATTCTTTCAGGTGGTTTCGGGGAAACTGAAACTCAGGCCCTCTGATTTCTGAGGCTTTCTGGGGCCTGTCATGGCATTAGTTTGGTCCTTTCATTCCCCACTTCTTCTTATGTATAGTTCTAATCATAGAACTAGAGTTCTATATTGTTAAAAAAATTCTTTCTCAGAATTAGGTACGGACTGGTAATGCTGTCTTAACATTAAAATTTGTACTGCACTAATCTGTTCTCTAATAAAAGTTACTAATTTGTTCAGGATGCAAGGGCCAATAGTGAGTAACAAAAGCAAAATTAGAATAGGTCCTAAAAGGGAAGATATTAGAGTAGTAAACCAAGGAGATTTACTAAACCATCTTTCAAACCATCCTTGCTGAGACTCTCGGTCTTGCAGGTGTTTATCTAGCCTTTCCCTCAACTTAGACATGGAGTCTTTTATGATTCCAGAATGATCTACATAGAAGCAGCATTCTTCCCTCAATGCAGCACACAGTCCACCATCTTTCAAAAACAACAAATCTAGCCCTCTCCTATTCTGCAATACTACTTCAGACAAAGAAGTCAGGGATTCCTCTAGTTTGGAGATAGATTGTTCTAAGGCTCATAAGTCCTCATCCATTGCGGCTCTCAACATCTGGAAGTGCTGAGGCCCTTGTATCAAAGCTGCAGTTCCAGTACTTACTCCAGCTGCTACTCCGAGATGGTGTAAGCAAAGCTTAAGAGGATTACCAGTCTTTTCCACGTGCCAGGACTCATTTTCTTCTGCCTCTGGTGCAGCTTTTAGGTGGGAGGCGTGGATCCAGGCGGCTATTCCTTCGACCTTCACTGCAGTGGGAGTTGTCAGCAGGACTAGGTAGGGTCCTTTCCACCAGGGTTCAAGATTCCCAACACGGTGTCTGCGTACGTAGACAGCGTCTCCTACTTGGAACTGGTGAGGGACGGTGGTGGTCTCAGTGGAGTAGGCCTCTTTCAGTTGTTCCCATGCCTGCTGGCGAACTACTTCTAGGGCTTTTAGGCGGACGAATAAGGGTTGAGAAAGAACAGCATCAGGGTTATGTACGTTTCCTGTTCCCACAAGGGGGAGTGGTCCTCCACATAAAAGCTCATAGGGGGTTAGTCCAAGACGCCCTGGGGTGTTTTTTACCCGGAACAGGGCAAAGGGAAGGAGAGCTGTCCAGTCATTCCCGCCGGTCTCTAAGGCTAATTTAGTCAAGGTCTCTTTTAGAGTTCTATTTATCCTCTCTACCTGTCCTGAGCTTTGGGGTCTATATGCACAATGTAATTTCCAACTAAACCCCATTTGTTTGGCTAATCCCTGACTTACCTGAGCAACGAAGGCGGGCCCATTGTCAGATCCGATTACCTTAGGGATTCCAAACCTGGGAAAAATTTCTTCTAATATCTTCTTGGCCACTATGTTGGCAGTTTCTGTCTTAGTTGGGTATGCCTCTACCCATCCTGTGAAGGTATCTATAAAAACTAGTATATATTTATTTCCATATTTGGCAGGTTTCATTTCAGTAAAGTCTATTTCCCAGTAAGCTCCAGGTCGATCACCCCGTAATCTTTGTCCAGTGGGTTATCGGTTAAAACCTGCATTCGTCATGGCACAAGGGATACAATGTTTAACTACAGCATTAACAACTTCAGGAAGTCCAATTACATAGTAGGGGGACGATTTTACTGTCTTTTTCAGGTGTTTGGTCCCCAGATGGGTGAGCCGGTGGAGCTGTTCCACATATTCTTTAGCCTCCCTCTGGGGGAATATGATTTTCCCATCTTCTGTCTTTCTTAATCCTTGAGGCGTCTCTATAGTGCACCCTAGGCGATTCATGACTTGGCAATCTTCTCTAGTATACTGGAATTTCTCAGGGCTGGGCTCTGTTTCATAGTCACTCATTGCTGGCAATATTGGGGTTCCGTGAGCAGCTTTCTTTGCTGCCTGATCAGCCAACTGATTTCCTTTAGTTATCTTATCGGTGGCTTTTTGGTGCCCAGGGCAGTGTATGATGGCCACCTTTTTAGGCAAATGCATTGCCTCTAATAGACTCAGAATTTCCTCTTTATTTTTAATCTCTTTACCTGCCGATGTCAGTAATCCTCTCTGCCGATAGATGGCACCATGTACAAGTGCTGTGGCAAAGGCATATCTACTATCCGTGTAGATATTGATGGCTTTCCCCTCAGCTAGCCTCAAAGCCTGTATCAAGGTTATGAGTTCTGCCTTCTGAGCTGAGGTCCCTTCAGGTAGACTGCTTGCCCACACTGTCTGCTCTCCATCTACTACCGCAGCCCCAGCCATCCTCTTACCTTCAACTACAAAGCTGCTGCCATCCGTGAACCAGGCGGTACCGTTAGGCCAGGGGGTGTCTGTGAGGTCACTTCTGACTCCAGTTTCCTCAGCCAGTATGTCTGCACAAGTGTGAACAACTGGCTCCTCAGTGTCCTCAGGCAGTTAGGTAGCGGGGTTAAGGAGGGCAGGCTGGCCAAAAATGATTCTCTCCGTCAGCAGTAAGCTTTGGAGGTGGGTCATGCGAGCATTCGTCATCCACTGATTAGGAGGCTGGCGGATAACACTCTCTAGGGCATGGGCAGCAATTACAGTCACCTGTTGTCCCATAGTTAGTTTGTCAGCGTCCTTGATCAGGATCGTGACTGCTGCAATGGCCTTTAAGCAGGATGGCCATCCGCTGGCCACCGGGTCCAGTATCTTTGACAGATATGCCACCGGCCTCTTCCAGGGTCCCAAGGCCTGGGTAAGAACTCCCCTGGCTACTCCCCCTCTCTCCTTGCAGTAGGCACATTGATCTTTGTCAAGGGGTGGTCTGCCCATGCTTCTCGTTGTCTTCTGGCCCCTGTTGCTCAGGTTCCCTACCTGCCTAGGCCCTTGAAATCCTCTTTCTTTCCTACCACTGTGGCCAAAATTCTAGATAAGTTTTCCTCCTGTTTTCTGTCTCTTCTATCCTCCCTTTCCTCTCTCTCTCTCTTCTCCCTTTCTTCTTTCTCTTCCTGTGTCTCTCTTTTGTGATACACTTTCTCAGCCTCCTTCACTAGGTCCTGTAAAGTAAAATCCTGCAATCCTTCGAGGCGCTGCAGCTTCTTTTTGATATCAGAAGCTGATTGCCCTATAAATGCCATAGCTACGGCTGCCCGCTGTCCCTCAGAGGTGGGATCAAAAGGAGTATAGTGCCTATAAGCCTCCATAAGGCGCTCAAGAAAAACTGAAGACGGTTCAGTGGGCCCCTGAAGAATTTCTCTTACCTTAGCCAGATTAGTGGGCCGTCGCGCAGCCCCCTTGAGACCTGCCACCAGAGCCCGGCGGTAGACAGTCAACCTCTCCCTACCTTCCGGAGTGTTGAAGTCCCAGTTGGGTCGAGTCAGCAGGAATCCAGCATCTATCACATGGGGAAGTTGGGAGGGCTGCCCATTGTCTCCTAAAACATTTTTCCGGGCTTCCAACAGGATTCTCTCTCTCTCTTCCATGGTGAAAAGAGACTGCAACAGTTGCTGGCAATCATCCCAAGTGGGTTGGTGGGAGAACATGAGAGACTCTATTAATCCAGTAAGTCCTACAGGATTTTCTGAAAAGGAAGCATGATTAGCCTTCCAATTATATATATCTGCAGAAGAAAATGGCCAATACTGCATGAGTTGGACTCCGGGGGGGGCAGCACGGGAGGGCCGTAAACTCTAAGTGGGAGGGTTACAGTAGAATCCGGCCCCTCCCCAGGAGGGGCCCCTCTGCGACTTTGGGTACCCGCCGCTGGGCCCCCCGCTGCTGCTGGTAAAGGGGGAGCATTGGGCCCTTCTTCTTCCCTTTCTTGCACTACCGGCTGAGCAGGTTGTGGCTCAGGGGCTGGAGCAGGTTCTGCCGCCTGTTCAAGATAATACGGGGGAGGGCAAGGTTCCAGCCATTCGGGAGGGGATTCTACTTCAGGATATATTTTAGGTTTCGGGGTTCCTGCAGTTCTGCTTCTATTTAGTACCAACACTTGAAAGTTTGGTTTAGACATAAAAATCAAGACTATTTCTCAAAGCTAATCTCATAAAATATCAAAGCAATACAGAAATAAAGTTACTAAAAGGTTAAGAGGTGCCACAATTTTAAAGATCAACAATTACAACAATGAACTATTGCAGCTCAAAACTGGAATGGTACAAGCAAAACAACTTCACACTTTAATAAGTATATGAAAAAGATATTACCCATAGTATGATACACAGTTTCAGTAGGGTCCCATCTATCAACATTTTAAAAAGACTTATGGGGGGAAGGGGTAATATATAACAATTTACTGACTTACAGGAGAGTGCAAGTGAGGGAGCCTTGCTGACAGTGTACTGCTGGCCTTACATACCTGCTCCATGCTGACTCCCCAACCCTGCAGAAACAGTGCAGTCTCTCAAATCAATTACATTTCCAAAGAGAGAAACAGAGAGAGGGAGGGAAGGAGAGAGGCTTGATAACTTGGGTGTGGGGGGAATCAGTGGCCCATTAACTGCAGTGGAAAAATACAGTGCAAAGTCAATCTTTGGCCCCTTTAAAAAACACTGGATACGAACTGAAAAAAAAGCAAATGCTTCCAGTTCTTACAAGAGAAGCTTTGCCTGTTAAGAAAGCTTATTGCCAAAGTATACAAGAAGCTGCCTAGTTTATTAAATCAACTGTCCAGCCCAAGCTGAAGGTGCAGACATTTTGTAATCCAATTTCAAAAAGTTAACAATAAATTAACAACAGACCTCTCCCCATACTCTGAAATGAGATTCTTACATTTAGAAAAATCTCCCTGTAAATGAATACAGGCAGGCCTGAATTTCTGAGGCCAGGATCACTTGGATTCCTCCCTCCCACCCCCATCTTCTGTAGCTGTAACACCTCTGCCATCTTCTGCTGCAGGGGCTGCCCAGGGATGGCAGGGATACAAGTCCAAACCCTCTACTTCTCAGTTGTTCACTTTAATACTCAGAGAAGAGAGGAAGACAACTTTTGTTATGAGAAATTACTTTTACACAATATGGACAAAGAAGTACATGATGAAAGGAAACAATCAAAACAGCAGTTTTCCTTATTGGTTACATGATGTAGGATTGGTGGTCAGGGTGAGAATCGGGTCTTGGCTGAAAAACAAGATTTTTAATTGCAAAAATTAATTCTCTGTTAAAAGTACCCTCAGGAGGCCAACCTACATTGAAGGCCGGCCATTCAGTCGAGCAGAGGGTCTGCCATTGCCTTTTTCTAACTTCTACAGACAAGTCATGGGCCCTATTCTTGACGTCCGTCCAGCAGTCCAAAGTCAGAGACAAAGGGGTTGTCACAGTCTGTCCCATTTTGGTCGTTTCTAAATACACAAAAACAGCAAGCCACAAAACGACAAAAGACTCCAACAAACACTTTCCTCCTCTCGTTTTCCACAGACAGGAGAGGTATTCAGACGGGGGAGGGTCCCTCCGTAACCGGACCCTTTCCCCTTCCAACAGATTCCGACGGGGGAGGGTCCCTCCGTTGAATCCGCTCAAACCGGACCCTTTCCCCTTCCAACAGACGGGCAGAAAAATCCCCCGTTTCACACCCAGGGGCGTCCCCCAGGGTTGCAGCTTGTGGCCCCTGGCACGTCTGCCTTACCACAGCTTTCCGTTCCCTTACGGGAGCGGCAAGCGGCTGCCAAACCGAAAGCGCTTTTCACAGACCCAGATATCTGACAGAACAAACAGGCGCCGGCGCACACAGAAACTTAAGGATCCTTTGCTTACCTCCAAGTGGGTCCCTGGAGAATAGGGTGGCCACAGATCCCGGACGAGCCCCCAAATGTAAGACCCAGAAAACAGGCCCTGATCAGCCCCGGGATGGACGGCGACCCAAATACTCACAAGAGACCGGTCTTGATGCAAACAGCAAGAGGTTTATTGATTCCACCAGCGCGCTGGGGTCAAGACTCATGACTCACGCAGGAGCAGAGTCCGACCCCGAGCAGAAATCACAGGAGGTTTTAAAGGAAAAGGGACCACAACCAGGGGGAGGCAAGGGGGAGGTCTGCTGATGATTCAATAGCAAAAATATTTCAATTAGGGTCTCACAGGGCTTTATCTTCACAATCTATCAGTTTTGGGGAGGATTACCTAGGCACGGGTTTGCAAGCTATTGTGTCATTGTGTTCAGGCCGGTTTTTATGACTCAGGCCAAGGGTCAGAGCCTACTTAAAATTTTCCTATTCTTTCAGGTGGTTTCGGGGAAACTGAAACTCAGGCCCTCTGATTTCTGAGGCTTTCTGGGGCCTGTCATGGCATTAGTTTGGTCCTTTCACTTCAATCACAAGAAAATTCCTACCTCTGTGTGCCCTTACCAAATAACAAAGAAATTGTGATTTTTATCTGTTCATATTTTCATATTTAGTATCACAAGTGTAAAATTAGTTATATCAGTAATTGGGAGAGGGAAATAAAGGTTTATATGCAACGTAGGAAGCTTTAACTTTCAGAAACGATTTGGAAGTAGACTGATGATGAAGAAGCTGTCTGCCTTCTGTACCTCCAGGCAAAAGAAAAACTATGTGTATTCAGCGTGCCTTGAAAATAGTGCACACTGACTGTACATCTTGTCTGGCGGTATAGAATTTCAACACTGTTATAAATTACATTAGCAAATATAAGTGAATAATTGTGATTATAGACACATACATCAATAATTGAGAAAATACTAAAATAATACTTTCAATATTTTATGAGGTGGTGGTTTTTTAAATGTAATAACTGTAACACACAGATGGAGATGTTTTTCTAAAGTTCTAGAAACTAAAAAAATGCAGTTTTACTTTAGCACCCATAAGCACATCATAAAGAAGCTACAATAGATTTTGTTCAGAAGGTTGAACATCATGAAGAAACTTGTGACTTTTATAATAAAACTAAGATCCATTATAAAAAAAACTGAGTAATTTCCTACAATTAGCAGATCATTTTTACTTGACAAATTGATACTTTTTAAAAATCTCTTTATCTCCGAAAGAAATTCAATTAGGTGCTGGCAAGATCCCAATACCTGAACAGCAGTCACATACACCTTGTCCCTGTCACAGTGCTTGATATTATCTAGAGGTGAGTGACAGAAAAGTCCAGCACTAACAAAGGCTTGCTCTGTTCCTGTCAGCAAGCTCTGGTATATCTTTCTTACTGGCAGTACCAGGAGCTTTCGTTGTATAAGTAGAGTCCTAGAGTAGGTAACTGCTGGCTCGTGTTTTTAACCATTTATGTTCCTGAAGGAAGCACATCTTTCTCTACCATGGAAATGCCTGCCCCCTTTTGACCAAAAACAGCAACTTAATTTAAACTGAGAAAACACAGACCTAAGACCCCTCTTCCTGCCACCTGCTCTGTCTTAAATAATAGAGTGGAAGGTTTTCAGGCTAAAGAGAAAACTAATTATCATGATGCAGGATTTGAGTTGCAAGCTGCCTCCTATCTTTTGTTATGCAGAAGTAGGACTTCGGAAGGAGCACATGAAAGAAGTTCCTGTGTTCAAAGAAATTCAAGTTTAAATTTGCAGGTCATCAGGCATCACAAATTTATTACTTTTTTCCTGGATTCAGATAATTATAATAATAGCAATTATAGCTGGAAACAAGGTTCAATAAGGTCACAAGTTAAATGTCAAACCATTTTAATATCATTTAAAAACTAATTTTATATATTCCATAACTCTTAAAGACATCACAAATTACCAATGCAAAAGAGAAAAAAGACATCACAAATTACTAATTCAAAAGAGAAAAAGAAACATACTAAGTTTGTATCAGTTGTTAATTTATTTCTCAATTCTAATATTGTGATCAGGGAATACTGTTTTGTGAAAAATATAGCATTGAGTGTGAAGAACAAGAAATACCCAAGCATAAAAAATAGGTGATTCAATCATGAATATGAATAATCAAGGTAGTTAAAAAGCTGAAATTTTGGAAGAAAAATAGAACAATTTAAAGAGTATCAGATTGATCAAATGCTAACCTTTAATTCTGTGATTAGGAATGAGATTAGGTTGTAGTTCTTAGCACAGGGATTAAAAAAAAACTTCCTTTTGCATTGAAAAGGTGATCATTTAATCAAGAATGACATTGGATTTACCTGCTTCTTTGTGATATACTCAGTGCTCATGTTGAAATTGGGTGACATACCATTTCTTTTGGACACAGAATGAAAAAAAAATGGCAATTTTTTAGAAAAGATTGTTGAAAAAACCTATACCTGTTGACAAAGCCATAATATTTTGTTTAGTAATTTATTTAATCAGATTTAGTAAATGTAAAGCAATATTTTCTTGAGTCTTTCTGGATCTAAAGAACCCGAATCATATCGAAGCCTCTTTGTTTTGTTTTGCTGTTGTTATTAATATTCTGATTTATATTTATTTGGATGTAGTGCCTATTATCCCAAAATAACCCCCCCAAGCACACACACACACAAACACTTCCTCTTTCTCTACACACACACACACACACACACACACACACACATCTATGCTCAGAAATAGTGTATTTTTGTAGGAACATGAACCAGATTCTCTCCTTTTGCTGGATTCTCTACCTTGAAGGAGTAACGCTGTTGTGAGCTGATCAAGATGAAAACCCAGGCTTCCTGTTTCCTTCGGCTTGATTAAAGTTCAGAAAGGCTTCTTCCTAACTAGGCCCTGATCTCCTTTTTCTTAGAGCATTTACCTTAGAAAACGATTTATTCTTAATCTGTTACCTCCTTCTGAAACCCTCTTTCCATTTGTATCTAGAGATTTTTCTTGATCCTTCTCCCTTTTTGAGTTTATTCTTTCATGTGACTCATGTTCCAAGATACAGCTGAGATACCTCTTATTTGGGAGGCGTGCACATTTCCAAAGTTTCTTAGGTACAAGTTGTTCAGACCAGCACTTGAAGTCCTCAGGTAACTGCAGGGAACTCTGAGCAACATGGGCTTGTACTGCATGAGTTCATTTACTGGTGGACTTTTTCAATAAATGTACTGGAAAATTTTTTGGAGATTTACAACAATGTGAAAAATCATTTTGTTTTCTCTAGGTTACTTTACTGTAAGAATATAGTATTTAATACATACAACATATAAAATATGTTTATGCTATTGGTAAGGCCTCCAGTCAACAGTAGGCTATTACTCGTGAAGTTTTGGGAGAGTCAAAAGTTACACGTGAATTTTCAACTATATGGGGTCAGTGCCCCAACACCCTCATTCTTCATGGGTGAGCTATATTTCTCTTCACTTGCTAATCTTTTCTTAGATTCATCTTTCGTTGCCTTTAGTCCTTGGTGACAGCAAGACCACAAGGCCCAAGATTAGGATGTGGGCATCTGGTAAGAGTTTTTAAGCTACTTTGTATCATGAACCCCTTTGACAGTGCTGAAGCCTAAGAACCTCTTAGAATAATCCATTTAAATCCATAAAATAAAATGCATAGGATTAAAATGGAAGCCAATTACATTAAAATACAATTTCCAAAATGTTTTGAAATGTTTTATATAGTAATATATTTGATTTTTAACACATTGAATAATAAGATATAATGGCTGGTCTATTATCAACCATAACCTCAAAGTGGAGATAATTCACATTTCAGGATATCTGCAACAACTACATAAAACAAGGAAAAAAATCTCATAAATTCTGTTGGGATATAGCAACAAATTATCTAACACTACTGTGGTTTTTTTTTGCCTATATTCATAACAGAAGAAAGTGTTAAATTTCAGTACAGTTAGTGAAAAAAAAAGTATTTTTTTTCTATTCAAATATGTGGGTAGCCTGGCCTAGAGCACAATGACCAGAGTGTTTTGATTCTAAATTAGGATTGCAATGAAAACTTATGGCCATACCAGCCCACTGCGGCTTTTCATCATTGGTGACGATGTATGAGAGATAGGGGCTGAATCCCTATAGCAATAGACTCTAAATCCCTTCCAAATAACTTCTTATAAAACTAAAGCAGTCTTCGGATAAAAATTCAGAAGGTTGGAATTCCAGCACAATTTCATTACATCTTATTTTTACTAATAACCTCTATCTGCATAGGCATAAAATATACTTAATCATCCGCCTATGCTAAGTTCAAATGCCTTAGGGACAAGCTATTCACTTTCAGTGGGTATTTTTGTAGTGGGAGATAAGAAAGAGTCACAGAAGAAGAGGCATTTTTGACTAATGGCAAAGAAACTATAGGGATCATTCACCTACAAAGTGTTCTTTCACCTCTTAAATACACGAAGCTGAATAAAAACTCCTCTTATAACAGCTGTCTGATGCTGAGTTTGTTTATATGTTAGAATAATATTACATGCCTCTGAAAATGGAGTCATCTGGAAAAGTAATACTGTCAAGTTAAGCCATAGATCATTTCCCAGCATCAAACCAATAAACGGTTATGGCCAGTGGACTACCAGTTTGCCATCTCTTGATGAGTTGCATAAAGCACACTACAATTAGAATTAAGGGGGAAAATAAAGTGGTATTTTTGGTTCTGCAGCCAGCTTCCTGACCAAGAACACCTCAGGCTTTGGTATGGAGAGATGAAGGACCACTGCATATATTTTGATTTCATGGCCTCTCAGATTATCTCTTCACTTAAGTCTACCCAATCAAATGCCAGAATCTGAGAGAAAGGGAGGCTGTTATAAAGAACAAGGCAAATGAAAGTTGTATTACTGTGCTTTCTGTACACAAGAGGAGGTTCTACATTGTGACTTTAGTACAACAATAAGAACTTAATAAAGAGAAGTGTTTGAGGGGTGACAAGGCAGATGCACTTTGCAGTGTTTTTTGGATGGAACTATTCACCTGGCTGCAGCATCAGTCAGGTGTGTCAGCTTCTAATACCCTGAAGATATCAACCTGAGACCAATATATTGGAAATATATCAGCCAGGAAGCCATATAAAATAAGAAAGAAAGAGGGTGTTGTGAGATCTCCCAGGATTCATCCAATCGACCAAGTTAGAAAAATATGAATAGGCTCTAGTTCCAGCAGTCCAGCTTCTGAGTAGAAGAGCTGGTGGCAGCTCACAAATTCCTGTCTTTTTTATGTTGTTTGTCTTTTGATCTGTTATTACCCTCACGCCACTGGCTTAGGTGAGAGCCTTACAACTCTGATAACAGGTGTTTAAGCACTTTCAGTTAAACGTTCGGACTCAACAATGTACTTAGACCTAAATAATATATTTTCTGCATGTAAAATGGTTTATTCGGAAAATAGTATTCATTTTTTGTTTAAGATATCAGCATGGCTCACCAATCCACGGATGAAGAAATATTTGGGTTAATGGTTTATGCAGTATCCACAGACAGAATTATGAATTTTTGAAAGTAGTAAAACAGTATCTTCTTTCTGAGGCATTTAACTTCTGGATATAATAATTGTAACTCCAATGACTTAGAGAGAAAATTAAAATAAAATGTCTATGCTCCTGATCTGAAAGATAAAATAGAGTAATTTATCATCAGAGGAAATAGATGAATTTATTATTCAAGTTTAGGAATCTCTTTATTCATGTTTCCTTATTGGCTCTATCAGAAGAAAATGTTTGTCTTTCTACCTGTCAGCCTCTAGCACCGTGCCTGGAACACAGTCTGTCATCATTAATACCACTGCAAAAGGGAAAGGTCGATTCTTAACAGATATTCCTTATCAGAGCTGCAGGAAGAAAACTGTAACAAGCATATATGGGATACTTAAATTTCACCAGTGAAAGTGATATCACACCCCACAAAAGTTAGCTACATGAAATGTTTATAAACTTTTCTTAATCTAAGCTAATAATGTCTACATGTGTCTCTTACAATTTTGTATCATATAGTGTGGTATCCATTTTTCACTCTGAGAAGAGCTTACTTCCATTATTTGGCTTATCCTTGCTGTAATGACATTTGTTCAATTCAATGAAAATCCTACTGACTTTAGAAGCGTACTCTAAAGCAAAAATAAGTAGACCTTTTGCATATTAAGAAACACAGCAAACACAACTGACATTATTTGCTATTGAAAGACATAGATTTGCTATTGAAACATGAAAAAAAGTAAAAAACTGAAAAACTTTTTTAGTGGATTTGTTTAGTTCAATGAGACTATTAAAATATTAAAATTATTTAATATCATTTTTTAATTATTGCCTGTTTCATTCGTTTTTACTCGTATAATAACATAATCATGTTTTCATATTTATGCACCTTTCTTCTAAAGGATATATGACCTGAAAGGGCAAATATAACTCATATTTTATTTTAAATACTTTCAGCATTGTCATAGTAAGTACCTAGTTAATAACTATCAATTTTAATGGCCAAATCTTTTAGGCCATTGCCTGAAATATCAGTCTCCTCTAATCCCAATCCAACTGGAAGGTCATCTGGATAAATCCTTTTATGTTTCAGTGTCAAATTTGGAGAAAAATACCATAAAGATACCTTTTTTTACCACAATCCAGGCTCTTCCTCACTTTTGAATTTTTTCAGATCTAAACCTGTCTTTGCAACTGGTGGAAGTTGAGAAATTTTAGAGAGTCTGAAGCTCTCCTATTGCCAGAAGTGAAGCTGTTCCCAAAACATGCTGAAAAAACTGGGAGCTGATTTTGGTTCCCTAGTCAAGCTCCAATTCCATTATCTACTGTTGCTTTTTCAAAACGTGGGCAATCCCATTAAAATGTCCATAAATGTGGGGAGCCGTTGGCCAATTTAGGATTATGCGCCCAGATAGCAGCAGTTTGATCTTTGCGGTTAGAGGTTTTTTCTGTGTTCCTGTTTCCCAATACAAACTGTTTTGCCAAGATGGCACTCACGGGATGAGCGTGGGGCGGCGCCTGAGCGTGCTTTCAAAATGAAACAAGGTTGCTACTTGTGTTCCGGGTATATGTGTGGCGGTGTAAGTCTTCCGTGAACGTGATCAGCTCGTGGACACCGTTTATTTGCATTGTGTGCCTCCCTGCGTGGAGAGCTTGTGACTGCTTGACCTTTATGCGGATTGGCCCATGAATGTTATATATGCTCTGCTGCTTCCACAAATAAACGACACTTGATCAGGAATCTGTCTCGTCTCCGTTCTTCGCGTCTCTTGTTTCCTTCCAAATTCCCACTCCCCCTCTCCAGGTCCACATTGCTGTCCCGTGGGTCGGGACACATAAACCTTCCATTTCATAGACAAAATGAGGAAAATCTCAAAATGAATAAAAAGAGGTATCACCAACTTTTGGCCTTACTTTTTCTTACTCTTTCAGTGGATCGTCTAGGTCTCACCTTTTAGAAACTTTTATCAATGTATCCCCCGTTTCTCTCCACACACCAGTGCACTGAAGATTCTTCTGTTACTTAAGTCAGGAAATGCCCATCAGCCCCCACCTTCCTGAACCTCCGACAATGACTGTATGCAGTGTTCCCTCCCATTTGCTCCTTCACAATGAATTCCTTTTGTTTCTTTTTTTTTATGCCCCATGTCTGATTGCTCCTTTTCATTTCTTTCCATTCCTCTATTTCATAGATTGGTTTTTCTTAATAAAAAATTTAAAAACAGACAAACTGCAAAACTAACTGCAACGTATTTTTCTTCTAAGTAACAATAGTGTTTTTAACCACAGAGAAACTCCCCCAAATATTAAATTCTGAAAGTATGTAATTGTATTTCATACATACCTCCAAACGTTCTCCATCACTATCATCACCAGCATTAGCAGCCCAAACTCCCATCTGTCTTACTTGGAAGATGAACAGCTTCCTTCCTATTTTCCCTGTATCTCTGTGGCTTCCTGGAATCTATCTTGCACAAAGAAACCAGAGTAATCTTTTTAAAATGCAAACTGAACATGCCCTATGCATATCCACACACAAGCAAAGGCACACACCATCACTTCAAACTATTTTTCTAAGGATAAAGCCCAAATTTCTTAGCATGACTTGCAAAGGGTTTTACGGGTCTGTTTGCTTTCTGCTGCCGCCTCACTGCACAGAAGGCCCCCACTGCTCTGTGGACTCCGCCTGTCACTCATCTGCTTTCAGTTCCTTTAATGTGCCCTGCTTCTGCCCAGTCACTGCAAGATGTGGCAATTCATGTTCCTCTAGCCCTGCTTTCTCCTCTCCTTTGACCTACTTTACTCTTACTTTTCTGTCAAGGTTTAACTTTCTCATCACTTTCTCAAGACAGCTTTCCTACCTCGACTTCTGCTTAAGCTCAGTTCCTTCACTGTACATTGTTTTAGCACCATCTATCTTCCTTCCGTTGCATTATTGTAGTTTGTAATCAAAGATTCAATTTCATGGCATCATTTATTTATTTACTCAAACCAGAAATTAAGCATCCAACAAACGATGCCTCTCTTCTGCTCCCTTAATTTGTCTCAAATCTGGCCCATTCTTTCCACACCTACAGTGAATTTCACCCAGATTGCCTCTATGGATTAGCAAGTATTTACCCTGTCTCCAGTCATGGACCATTTAATTTCATCTGTCTTCCTTCATCAAAGAATGATCTTTCAAAAACTTAAATCTGATCTTGCTCCTCCCCTGTTTAAATCACTTGAAAGGACCCCGTGGCTGTCAAAATCAAGTAAAAGTTGTTTAGTTTGTGAGCCCTTTGTAGGAGAATCTTTTTATCTTTATCCTGTTCCCCACCTACTACTTTGTATCAAATGTGTCAAGGGTTCCCTTGCTCCCCTGCTTCTGATTCCATTGATCTATTTCCTTACTTGGCTGTCTTCTAAGTATCTCCATAGAGATATCCTCCTTGATCACATGAGCTGTTTCACTGCTTTTAGTATGATTTCCTATAGTAGCTGGGCTTTGTTGCTTTTAGGCTGATTCTTATATTACCTAGATCTTTTAAGGCATATCTATCTGTCATCTACACACACATATGCATACCCATGTTGTCTTGCCAATGGGTTTCAGCCCCGGGCAAGTTCGCTATGGATTCAATGTGACCAAAGAAATTGACAGCAAAACGTTCTTGGGGTGAAAGGGTTATACCCAACTTTATTTCCAGGTGGCAGGTCAGTCACTAAAATCCCGTTCACTCAGAGCCAGTCTGCATGCAGCAAGCCGGTATCTGCCTCTGGGCCCCTCTGTCTTCACAGCCGTCCTCTGGGCCCCTCTGCCCAGCCGTCCCACACAGCTGTCCTCTGGGGCTTTCTGCACAGTCATCCCACACAGCTGTCCTCTGGGCCTCTGTTCTCGGTGCTGCCACTACTCCAGCCTCTGCTCTGCTCTCCTGCAGCCTTGCAGCTGTACCACCGTGTCATGCTCAGAGCACTGGGCAGAGCTCTTTATACACAGAGGTAACAACCATGTATTGCCCACAGGGGTGCAGTGAGCTAGTCAACCAGGGCCAGGTGAGAATCCTGGCCACAGGAACTCTCATTTTATCTACACATATGCATATATGTGTGTATATATACACATATTTCATATTTGGGTATGCATGCATGCATGTACAATGCATGTACATATATATATGTATATGTATATATACTTTTTTAAATTAATTTGTTTTTTTCTTCAGGGTCATTAACTCTTAGAGGGCTGAGTGTACTTCATTCATTTTTGTTCCCCCAGGGCATAAAATACAAATTTCTTATTTATTAATGTCTAAAATATTTTAAGATAATAAAATAAAAATGTAAGATGTTAAGATAATAAATCTAAAGGGTCTGACTAACCAATTCCAACATAGAGGACAGATTGGCTTCCCCAACACCACCAAGCAATTTTTTGATAACAGCTGGGTGTCCCACAATCTAACTCAATTCTGACACTATCCACATCTATCTAAACCATCAGATCCCACAGGTTAAGGAATCAGTCCTACAAGACTGCCCTCCACTTCAGCTGTTACCTGTGCTCTGTCTGCTAGCTGTGGATTGGAGGTTCCCAAGAACCCCTCCTTTGGGATGGGGTTATTTTAAGTTAATTTGCTAGAGTGGCTCACATAACTCAGAGAAACAATTTACTTACTAGATTATCAATTTATTATAAAAGGATATTTATAATCTTTTTACACATTTGACATTATAAAAGAATATATATAACTCAGGAACAGCCATATAGAAGAGATGCACAGGGTACGATACGGGGAAGGCTGGTAGCTTCCATGTGTTCTCTGAGCATGCCAGTCTCCCCAAATCTCCACGTGTTTAGAAATTCAGAAGCTCTCCAAACCCCAAACTTTTGGGTTTTTAGGAGGCTTCACTACATAGGCATGATTGATTAAATCATTGGCCATTGGAGATTGATTCAACCTCCAGCCCTCGCCTCCTGCCCTGAGGTCACAGGGGTGGCTCTGAAAGTGCCAGCCTGGTTAGTCTCACAGTTGGTTCCCCTGGCAACCAACCTCCAATCTTAGGTTTGTCCAAAGGTCACCTCATTAGCATAACAAGAGAGAGCTTTTTTCTCTCCTCATTTAGGAAATTAAAAGGGTTTCAGAAACCCTGTGCTTGAAATTGGAATGAAGACCAAATATATTTCTTATTATAAATTACAACCTCACAAAATCAGTGCCTTATCAATGTACTTTTATTGTGATATATATATCCTTGTCTAACTTCCCAATATATTATGAATTTATTGAATGTTCCATTAATATTTGTAAAACTTTATCAAATGCAAGATAATTTCACCTGCATTATCTCACTTGAATTTCAGAAAAAATGAGATCAATGAAGCAATGTTATTGCTATCCCCATTTTTTGGAATAAATAATTGAGACTCAAGGTGATAAAATGAGTTGTCCTAATGTTATTAAATTCAAACCCTATTCTTTAACTTCAAATCATGTCTGTACACTAATTGTTTCCTATGTTCTATTTTTTTGTAAATCCAAAAGCACACAGCTGGGAGGTTTGCATACAAATTTTTTGAATGAATGAATGCATTAATCATGTAAATGAAAATTTCACATTTTTGTTAAAAATTTATAATTATTGGAAGAACATAAAACAAAATGTTGTGGACTTACAGTTCTCTGGGAACTAGCTCTGACCAGAGAAAGTTTAAAGTATTGTAGATTGAAATCCAGACAAGATGGCATTTTTTTGAAAAGATCAAAAATATGAAGAAAATAGCAAGTGTAATGCAGGATGCAGAACTTTAGTGTTAGAAATGTTTTAATTGATTTAAAAGGTTGTATATCAGATTTAGCTTTCCTTTATAACTTTCCTTAACATAGACATACTCTAAAATTTCCCACAATTAATCTTTCAGAGAGTTTTCTTTCTATTTGATGGTGTTTACATTTAAAATCATAGTGATTTAAGGCTTAATATCCTTGTAAAGCAGTATGAACCACACCTGCCTTTGTACATCTCCATTCATGTGTGAATGAAAATTATTAGAATGAGAAAATTATAAGCAATTTACATTTGTTGTAGCCTTGTTTCTATGGTAATAGGAGGTGACCATAATCTGTCCCCCTGGTAACCAGAAATGCATTAAGCATCATAAGGGGCTGCCCCGCACAAGTGCTTCTCTTCAGACTTAATGAGAGAATAAAAGGGACAATATGTTCAATTTGAAAATTGCTTCTATAACATGTTAAAATTTGTTCACTTTAAAAATGAAACCATCGTCATTTAACCCTTCTAAGTGTCTGCATAGTGCTCATTATTCCTAAGATTAAAAAAAGAATTAAAAAGAAAAACAGAAAAATCAGAGCCTTTCTCATCCTTTAATTATGCCCTGAGTCAGACTCACTTGGGTCATATTTTTTTAAAAGTAAGTGTTTTTGATTCAAAAGAGAGGAAGGAAGGAAGAAGGGACCTAAGGCAAAGACCAAGCATGAACTTCTATGAATCACTAGTTTACAAAGATACCTGAGTCTTTTATTGTAAATTGATTTGATTTAATGGTATGAGACAATGTTATTTTAAATGCTTTCTACCAGACTGCAAGTCATGGAAAAACAAAAACTTCTGATTGTCAGGCATAATTTCAGTTCCAAAAATTCTAGTGTCTGCTCTATTATACAAATATCTTACAGGATTTATAGTAATCATTTAATATATTTGAATCTACTTTTCAAGAGTTAAGTATCTGTTTCATTAAACTATGTACAACATGTACTACAGAAAACCCATTCTAACATTTCCAAGGAGCTGCCAAACAAGAATACCTAGGAAAGTTTGTTACTGGGAACACAGGAACCAGAAATAAAAGAAAATACTTCTTACAATTTAAATTTTGTTACAAAGGTAACATGCTTATAAAGTTCACCTTGCTATAAAATGGCTAATTAACTATATGAATCTTAACAAATGGTGCTTAAAGAGCACTTATTATGCACTTTTAATTTTGGTAATACTATCTCATTTGGATAAGCCCTTATAAGCGAACTATTATCACTTGAAATTTCCAAGATTTCACCTTCTCTTTGAATGAAACATTCAGGTGATTTTCTCTCAACATAACTCCCCATGTTAACTCCTAATGTCCTTTATTCTTTGTTCCCATTCTGATATTTAGTTCTTCCCCACTCCCCAGCCAATATCCCAAATTTTCAACATAATTCTAAAGTAATTTTCTGTTCTATAAAGCCAAAATCCATAATGTATTCAAACTAACAGATATCACCCTCTGAGCATCTCTTACATACATTTACTAGTGGCCAGACCTTAGAAAGTCCATTATCTCTTTTATTCAATTCTGGCTTAGGATTTGTAACCTTACTGGAGAAAGTATGATAATTGTATTAACAGGCTTCTGTACATTTTCAATCCATTTAACTCAACACATACACATTCATTGCCCATATGGCTCGGTCCCTACCACAGGCTGGGCGCTGGGCAAAAAGGAAAATGAGATAATTCCTCCTTTTGAGAACCATTCCTTTGCTAGGTATTAGAAACATAAGCTAAAATAAGAAAAAAAAAGAATTTGACAAATGCAAAGGAATGTATAAAAAGAAACTGTGTGCCTGGACTGATACGATCAGAGATGAGGGACACGTCGCTGTGCCTGGACTGGGTTTGTGGAGTGTCATGAGAATTCAAGGATTCCCGGTAGATGACCGCAGCCAGAGGAAATAGCCCAGTAAATGTCTTCAATCTAGTATAAGATTGAGGCTTTGCCGGTAGGAAAAAGATTGGGTAAAGGGGTTTTCCATATCATTTCTAAAAAAGTAATAAAGGAGTATCAGCATCTTCATCAAGAAAGGGGAGAGACTGAGGCTTGGACATGATGGATTTGATTAGAAACTTCCAAAGTGTGTACTAAGCAATGAAATACACAGTTTTGAAACATCAGATAGATATCAGGGTAGAAAATACATATCTGAGAATGTCTTTATATAAGTAACAAATGAATGCACAGTTGTAAATGAGATCACTCACCTGATACAAGTTAAATAAGAATGATAAATCAAAGATAGAACCCCAAGTAATAGCAGCAAAATGTTAAGGACCAGAATCAGGAGGAGAAGTCTTGAAGCTTCTTAGAAAAGAGCTAGAGAGTTAAGAATAAACCCAAAGCTCATAGTACCACAGAAGGCAAGAATGACATTTTAAGAAGGCTGTGCACCGATGACTTTATCAAAAAACAAAGGACGAATGACACTGAATATGCATATGATTTCAATGTAGAAAAAATGTTTTGAAAAAGAAAAGAATTTATATGTCAAAGGAAAAATAGAAATGTAAGTATGAAAGTTAAAAGAAATACATACCTCAAAAGAATAAATACATTAAAGGTAGTCATCAAACCATGAAAAACATTGGCACAAGTATTAAATGTGGTTACAATTATTATTACATAATAATTCTATGCAAGTGAATAGGAGAAAAAAATCATTCCAATATAAAAATAGACTAAAAGCATGAAGAGAAAACACATAGAAGATAAAATACTAAAACTAAAAGTATATTAAAATCCTCCAAGTTACCAATCACCAAATACGCTCAAACTGAAGCAAGAACAAAGTAGCATTTTGGCATATCAATTTATCAAAATACTTATTTTCTCATTAGTGTGTGGTGAGTTAAGAAATCTGAAACACTGATAGTTGAGAACAAATTGATTTAAAAGACTTTCTAAAATGTCATCTGGCAAAATGTATCAATAGCCTTAAGAATATCCATATCTCTTGACCCAAATCAACTTCTAGGATGACATACTTCTAAATGGTAATAAATACCCAGGAACAAATACATTCATTTCTGGGTTATGGATAACCAAAATAAAAATTGTAATAAAAAATATAAAATATAACTCAAACCAAATGTAATTATGACACATTCATATGAAAGAATCTTTGCAAACATCAGAATTATTTATGTCAAACTTTTGATGATTGGACATATAAATCTTAATTAGCAGTTAACTGAAAAAGTCGGGGAAAAGTAGGGCATATTTTTAACATGTATGTGTGTTTCTGCAGAAGGAGGGGTTGGATAAGTGTTTGCTGTAGGAAGTTCCAATTGAGCTCTCTCTCAGGAGGCATGCAGATACATCTGGGAATTTGGGGACACTTGTAAAGTGGGCCTCTCAAAAACCTACTGGGTATTCCTCCACTTTAATAGAAAGAATATTGGATACTGAAGTTTTCTTTTTTTGAAAAGAGTTTTCTGAATTCTGTTTCTAAAATAATGTTTGTCATTTAGAGTTTGAATTCCATGGACTTACAAATGTGTCCTAAAGTAAAGCTGTTACTCTAAATAAATAATGTAAGGCCTAAATAGCAACAATTTGGAGAAAATCTGGTAAGTGTTCTGTCTGAGAGCAAATAACATTCTCCTCAAATCTGAGTATAGCTTTCATCCATCTCCAAAATGATATCGAATAAATTAAGATGGCATGAATGGGGAGGCACTTTAGTGGACATCAGGGAAAGAGCAGCCCAGAGAGCAGGAAGGGAGGATGGCAGATGTCACTTAGTAGTTCCAAAGATTAGTCCATGGCATTTGTGGGACACATTCTGATGATCACCAGAAAAGACTAGAAACATTTTAAAAATTGAAGGTTCTACAACTACCTAAAAAATACATTGTATTAGTTTCTTCTTGCTCCTATAGCAATTTGCCATAAACTTAGTGACTTGAAACAAAACATATTTTTATCTTACAGTTCTGGAGGTCGAAAGTCTTAAATGATTGTCACTGGGTTAAAATAAAGGTGTGGGCAGGACTACATTCCTTCTGGAGGGCTTTAGGGAAGAACTGGTTTTCTTGCCCTTTTTCAGCTTCTAGGGCTTCCTTCATTTCTTAATTCATGGCCCTCTTCTACCATCAAAGCCAGCAACTGTTTGTCTAATCTTTCTCATGACACCATCTCTCTATTTCTGACTCTTCTACATACATATTCATCATTTAAAGACCCTTGTGATTACAGGGCACCTACCTGGGAAATCCAGGATTATTTTGCCTTTTTAGCAACCTCAATTCCTTTTTGCCATGGAAAGTGATACATTGACAGGTATTGAGGACTAGAATTTTGATATCCCTGGGGGACAATTATTTTACTTACCATTCACAAGTTAGAAATGACTTGATCTAAACTCTGTACTGCAGTAGAATGAGCATCCCCAGGGTTATTATCAAGGAACAATTGTTGATTGGGCTTTGACTAATAACAAGGAATTTTTTTTTCTTAATCATACCTAAATAGCTTTGTTTTGCTAAATGGCATAGGACCCTGAACAGATTTTTAGAAAGGAAGCATGGGAAAGGCAAGTAGAATCACTGCAGCTGGAGATGCTGAGAGGAAGGAGGTTTTGATAGTATATGTAAATCAGCTATTAGTGTGGGGAATTTGGTGAATGGGACAGATTTGAAAGCAGAGATTGCTGTGTTACATATGATATGATCCAAATTTTCATCTATCCAGAAACTTTAGATGAATATCTTCAATACCTTTAGAATAACATTTGTTTTCCATTGGACATAATCAAATGTAATATTATAAAATGAGAGGGTAGATTATGTCCATTGAGAATCCAACTTGGTTAGGTTACAAATATAAATATTGCTTTCAAGTTTTTGATCCTAAGTGTTCCTGAAGATGTAGTTCATAATGTACATCTTTCTCTTCATTTTTGATTGTCGCTATTTATAATTCAACGTGTGTCTGAAGACCCTGAAAGCACTTCTCAGTGATGATGCCACTGGCAACCACGAGCAATTTCTATGTAACTTATTCTATGTTCTCTTACTCTCTGTGCTTCAGTGTATATCCACTAGTTCTCTAAGAGGTTGTATTTCAAATTCCAATTTTTAGAATATCAATTTTGAGTAACCCTCAGGGTGTTGTTATTTATAAATATCTATTCCTGACAAACTTCCATTGAAAGAGTTAGAATTCTGAACCCTGGTGTGTAGGTTAGTTGTACCAATGAGAAAAAAGTACCATAATGATACTTACATGAGGACAAGCTGCATTCTCATTAATTTAACTGTATCTCTATATCTTGAAAGGCTTCTCAGATACATACCATTTCTAAAAATGTACAGACATTTTAGCAAGTTAGCAGTTGATTGGAGTCAATAAATATATAAATATGTCCCTAGATCATGAATACAGTATCTACCCTCTCCATGTAGATTGAAACCATATTATAAAGGATGTCCTTGAAGAGATACACATACATTATGACCACAATAATGTCTATAATACAGATACCCAATAGAATTGTGACTAGTCTTATTTTTAATGTTAAAATGGGTAGCTGGCATAGTATACTATATTTTAATATAATTTCATATTTCATTTATTTAATTATTTCAATTGAATAATGTTAATATCTGTAGGTCTTTTAAACAGTCCTATATAACAGTCATAAATAAGATATTTTTGTCAAAGTACTAATAAATATAAGCAATATAAGAAAAGACATAATTACTTGAGAATTAATATCTTTACACACACCAGTTACTATGCCTTTTTTGCTTATCTTCCAGAGAAGCTCAAATGAGATTTTTATCTATTTGCATCATGAATAAGAGATATTGCTTAAACAGAATAAATGTGTAAACTGTTTGGAAAGGAAGATGCTTATTGCAGAAAGGGTAGTATGCATGCTGGGAAGGTGAAAAGGTTTGCATATTTAAATATTTATACAGCTATTAAAGCCCATAGAGTTATAAAATTAAGTCCTACTTAATTGGCTATGTATCTCTAAAAGTAACACTCAAATATATTATGATGTCTTCTACCTTGTATTAAAAAAGTGAATCAATATCTTTATACAGAATGATCTTAGTAAAATAAATTCTGTGCCAGAAACCTTCATTTTTAACCTAACAGTACTTAAAAGACAAATGTAAAATCTACAAGAGAATGCACCAAGATTATTACACAATACCTTTATGTGCTATGGTACTTTTGTGATATTCCATTGCAAAAACAACAAAGAAACTCAATTCAATAAAAATGAATGGACAATATCAAAAAGATCTCCTTAATGATAGCATTCTAGGATACGCATGTTTTTTGCACTTACAATATTATAGTAATATAATTAACATATTGTTAATATTATGATTTTAATTACTTAAAAGAAATCAAAGGACAAAATAAAAGCATTGAATCATTTTAAATCTTACAAAATTCTCATCTACAAGTTCCTAGTTATTTCATTGGTATGTGTTCAGTTCTTCATTTATAACACTCAGATACTCAATACAAATCATTGCCAAAATTAGCTTAATTGTTTCATATCCTGATTTATTTTCTAGGAAAGTATGTATAGCCATTCGTTACACCCAGGGGTATTAGGATAAAGAATCATAATTATAAAACCACAGTGTGTAATACTTACATCATTGACATGCTTATCAACTCAATACCTCTTTCTCATACATTCCAAACCAACTTTTTAATTTTAATAATTGATTTTAGAATAACAAGAGTTAAAAGGAATAAGGTGAACCAAAAATCCAATGGCAGAAAATAGTCTAATATTGTGATTCTTGTGCTTCTTTAACATTCAGTGTTTCTGTATGATTCCCATCTCCCTGTGTGTAAAACAAGGGTCTTCTGTAATACAAGCCTTATGTGTCCTCTGATTAGACTCTGCAAAAAGAAGTTTCAGATAAACATTGAACAACTCCACAGTCAAAACCCAAGTGTTGTACATTAACATTGGCGTTATTTCATCCTAGTTAAATAATTATGCCAAAAGAAATCGCAGCTGTTTTTCATTGGCAATTACAGTTACCTAGGAGCTTTTGAACCAAGTGATAGAGATAAAGAAGTAAGACTAAATCCTTACAAATCCAATCAGCACAGAAAAATTATAAATTAGAATTAAATTTTGACCAATGCCTGAAAAGATGGATATCCACCTAATATAAAAGTGCTATTGAGCTATCTATTTTTCACTGAAGTCTGCAGCTATAGAATTATTAAAAGAGTCACACAGTGGTCTACTATGTGGTGCTGGGCATGAACCCAATGGGTGTTCAGTAAGTACTAATTATGGCTGCTGTGTCAGTACTCTAAGGTGGCTTTGGAACATTATATAATCAATGGAAAAGAGTACAAATTACATTAGTAGATTCTTTTTCTTTTAATTATCTCGAGCAAGGATGGCAAGGAGGAAAGAGAGCAGATACCTCCTGGAGTACTTTCAAGACAGCATGAACAAAACTTCCTACAGGTCCTAGATAACGCAATCCTGCCCTGCTCAGCTTTGTCTAACATAATTCTGACCTAGCTCCAGGGGACACATGCAAATTCAAACTCTCATTTTCTCTAAGAATATACAGGGTAATTAAAAATTAAAGCAAAAATGAAAAAAATAAAGGAAAGTTAGTTTAAGAGAAAGGGAAAAATGGAAGAGAGGAAGGGATGGAGGAAGAGAAGGAGAAAAGAATGGTGGAAACATCCTTTGGAATCTCAGTGTCTTTTGGGGAGAGATACACTACTGGCCTTGGGTGGAGGAAAGGGAGATTGTTTACATCTCTGGCCCCCTATATAAAAGCCTGTGACACTACCAATCACCATTAAAAATAAAACCACCTGTACACATTTTCAAATATATTGGGCAGATGATAGCTACTTGTTTGGGGACCACTGCAAGACTTCATATCTCACAAAGCTCCTGCTAATTCAAAATACACCCAAGACACATGGCATACAACACCAGTGGTTCTCAACCCTGGCTGCACATTAGAATCATCCAGGGAGCTTTTAAAATTCCCAATCCCAGGGCCATGACCCAGCTCAGTGATATCAGAGTCTGTGGAGGAGGAACCCACACGTCAATTTTTTAAGCCTCCCTTCTCCAGGCCAGTGATTTTGTTTTAACACACTGTAGTGAACCACCCTCCAGCCCAAGCCTTTAGAATTGTGTTGACTTAATACCCAAGTAAGAACTATAGTACCCCTTTCATCCAAAGGTCTGGGACTAGCATTTTAATGAGTGTAACAAAAGCCATTAACCATTTGTTAATAGCCTACTGTATATCAGAATCCTGCTAACTTACATACAACTTACATATATATATGCACATATATGTGCCTGTGTATAGATAGATAGATAGATGATAGGTAGACGATAGGTAGTTGATAGATAGATCTCAGTCCTCAAAGCCACTCTGAAAAACACAAATTATAATTTCTGGGTTTTTTTTAATGACAAAACAGGCAGTGATAATTGCCTCATTGAATAGCATGTGAATAAAAGATAATGGTTGTGTACCTGAGATTATCCACCTCTTTCAGAACATGAAGTAATGTTAGAAGAGAGCAATCCCATGGGATAGAGCCCTGCAGGGATGGTGACCAGAGCCAGGCTGAGGGGGCTGTTCCCCTTAAGAGAGCGATCACGAGAGGGGGCAGCGGGCTATGCCAGCTTCTTCCTCTGGATCAACAACTCTTGCAAGTAAACATGGCTGACACAGTCAAGTTTCAGCAGTCAAGGCCTTGCAGGAGGTGAAACATGGAAATAATAAACATGAACATGAACTCTATAGAGTTCATAAAAGGCAAAGGTGGAAGAAAGGGCAGGATGACAAAAGTAATACGATTTTAATTTTTAGCACTTTAGACTTAGGGCTTATTTATAATATACAAAACATAATCCAAACGCACAGAGAATTCCTAAATAAAAAGAATCATGAGGTTTCTAATTTTCTTACCCCCAAATGAAAGAGACACATATATGATATAAATGTAATGAGCACACTGGTCAAAATAGAAGATGAGTTATTAAGGGAATAGCATCACCAACGAAAATAAAGCCCCTGTAGTGAGTAGCTCTAAATGCTATAAATATCTAGTTCATTTTCATCCGTTTTATTGAAGCAGAAGGAGAAATGCTTACAGAGAGGAGAAATAGGACTCTGAACATTCATCCACATGAAAGACAGTAAACTAACCACAGAAAATACTTCATGTCACTGTGGGGTATCACCTCACAATACATAATATCGTGTTTCCTGTTAATTATAGTAGAAAATGAATGCCATATTTTTTAAATTATATGTGTTCTAGATTTAAAGGTATTTTTTCCCCTAAACTATATATAATAATTTTGGTATACCCCCACAAGAAATGCCACATAGTCATACCAATCTGTTTTGAATCCATGCATTTTAAGAAGAGTATGATTAAAAATTAAAGTTACTTTCTTGCCAATGGATTTCAGTCCTGGGCAAGTTCACTATGGATTCAATGTGACCAAAGAAATTGACAGCAAAATGTTCTTTGAGGTGAAAGGGTTTATTACCCTGCTTGTTCCCCTGGCGGTAGGTGGAGCACTAGAGTCTCTGCCTCTGCACCGAGCACTGGGCCGAGCTCTCTATAGAGCACAATAATAGCTTATTGCCTAAAGGTGTGGAAGCGGTAGCCTAGCAACAGGCCAGTTACATCATCAGGAGGTTTAAGTTCAGTGAGGACCTTGGCCATAGGAACCCCAGTTTCCCCACAGTTACTCATATTTTCTGAAGCATAAATCAGAAAAATTATACTTCACTACTTAGCTCCTTTTCTCCTTTTTTTGTTTCCTTTTCTAAAAATTATTTGACATTATAAATAAAGTATAAATTTATTTTTATAAATAAGCATTTGTACAGTATTTTCTTTCTATCCTATCAGGTACGAGTTACAGTGATTAAGAGTTTAAATCTCTAGTTACAAGCATATTTTGCTTACATTAAAATATTTTCAAGTGTTTTAAGCAATATATTCTAAATATCTACAAAAAAGTAGTTGGGAAAATAAATGACCTACAAGATCCAGCTACAGGGTTGGTAATCAAATCTCTAATATCGTGTCTTGAAAAGGAGTCATGGGGCTGCATACTAAATACCTGACATTATTTTTCCTACTCCCAAAGAGAATATGACTTTCCCCTGCAAAACATTCAAATCGTAGTTTGTATCCAATGCTCTCAGACTCTCAAATTGTTTAAGACTTTAAAATTTAATCAAGGGATTTCTTAATGGAAGCTAGGAAGAGCAACATCAGAAACACATCTGACAAAAGGGTAACAAATTTCTACTTAATTATTTACAATGGCCATATAGGGCTAGAGAGAGAAGGAAAAGTAGTCAGCCTCTTGTGCATCAAACTCAGTTGTCTGAAAGGACAAGGGCATCAATTCGTCCTCACACCATGCAAACAGTTTTCAAGATTGCATCTTGTTGATCTTGATGAAATTACAAGACTAGGATCTGAAGCTTCCTGCTGGTTATTTATGGCCACAGGTCACTCTGAATTGAATGTTTTCAGGGTACAGACGGCCTACTTGTCATTTGCATGCATCTCATTTTGCCACCCTAACATGTTTTTTTCATCATTGCTGAAAGCCACTACTTTTTAACTTTTTTTTCTCTCTCTCCCTGTCTTTTTTCTTTTTCTGTGTCTATCACTCTCTCTCTCTCTTTTAAGGATAAAATAGATGTTTTCCACTGAGCCCAACATGATGATAGACATCCACAAGAAATGATAGAGTAAGACAATTTAACCTACAATTTAAGTTTAGGTCAGAGTTTTTCTTCAAATACTTCAGTTGTTTTATTTGTGGGGAAACCCCTTTCATATTTTGGATTATGCATCTATTAACTTTTATCCCACAAATAATTGCCCGGGTTTTCTGTTACTAAGACACAGAGATACACTTGCAGACCAAAACTTGCCATCTTTGAAATTTTAGCATTAAATACATTTATTAGCCTTGATGTTTTTAAGTTTGAAGTCATAAGATACATTAGGTTTATTGAGCTTTAATTTCAAAAAATGAAATTGGGTGTTTCTTCAAGGAATGTCATTGTCAATAGATCTATAGGGCTTTTGAAAAGCTCTGTTTCTTGAAAAGGAAGCATCAGCTTATTTTTTACAATTAAAAAACACAAAGATGGTGTAAATATTGTATACTTTTATGAGTTATAGGCCTTGTTTGTGTGACTTAAGCTTTCTGAATACACAAGTTCCTATAACCTATATCAAACCAAATATATACAGTCCTTGAAATGTCCCAGTATATTTTAAAACCTGCTTTATTTTCAGCATGTGTAAGATATGAAACTGGAAAATCTTGTGTCACATTAAATACCAGATGATTCCTTTAATAGAATCAACCTAATGATATGTAAAACATACTCTAGCAATTAGATTGTTAGAAAAAAAACATGTAATTAAAAATGCTTGTGTGAATTTTTCAAGATTCCTGACAGTTGTAAAATCATTGAGTCTTAGAGTTGGAAGGAATCTTATGAATCATAATACAGCACCTAACAGGGAATTCCTTTTAAAACATCCTGCATAAGCCATCCAGTCACTGAGAGACTAAATGTGAAGATATAACTCATATCCATAATTTATCCCCTTTTATTGCATATTATATTTCTTTAATTACAGTACTTAAGAACTTTTTATGTGTCACTTACTAATGCAAAAGTAAAAGAGGCTTCCTTAGAATCATCTTATCTCTTGTTTAGGGTATACATATGTATAAACTATGCATCTGACATTTCCCCAATTAAACTTGATATATTTTAGTATTTATCTTGGTCCATTATAAACTTTTTTTACTAGATTCAGCAGCCTATATACAAAGAATATTAACTAATGATAAATCATTATTTTAACTTCAGTTAATTCTAAGTGGTCAGGATTATTTTGCAATGTTGCACTTCTCTTCACCACACCAGCCAACTAAGAAAATTCTGCTCTGGTTTTAAAGATCTGCTCTAATTAGCTAATTTGAAAGATCACTGGTATAGGATACCTGAGAAATATTCACACTTAGGGTAAGATTTTCTCCAGCTCACCAAGGATTCCTAAGCTATTCTATTGCTGGAGGAACCATCAGGGGATTTCATAAGAATGACCGGTAGCGATAGTTGTAAGAGTGTGGGCTTACCAAGAAATGATAGTGAGAGAAGCATCATTTTGTATTTCAAGAACTTTCAGGATCTGAGGTATTATCCTCCTTGCAAAGGAAGACTTTATTGGCCTAAGACACTATCATAGAAGCTGGCAGAAGACATGAGATCCTGAATCAGAGATGAAGGACATTATTTATTCCTCAGCACCCAGCCATCAGTGCAGCAGTTCTCCTTGGCCCCCGACTCCACAGAGGTGGAACAGAGCTCCACTCAGGTGGATGTTGTTCACAGATGAGTGTCACAGCAGAAGGACCCTGAGTTTAGGAACCCCCAACCTTGTAAAAGTGACTGGTAGCAAACCTGTCTGCACGCTTCCAGAAAGGAGATGGTATCTCTTTTAAATCAGCCTGCAAACATATCTGTCCACAGCCCTAAAGAGGGACATTATTTTTATCTTCCAAGGCTGCCTGCTACACAAACATCCTTGGAATTTAGTCCAGAACAAAAGTTGACACATGTGCAGAAATATCATGGAGAATTGTCTCCCATACTGACATGTGAATTAGTCTAAAACCCCCCATAAGTTACTTCATTGTGATTGTAGGATTTCAAAACTAGAATTAACAACACTGTTACCATGATCCAAAGAAACGTTAACATTTCACATGGATTTGTCACAAAGGATTATAACGGTCTTACACTGAAATATTCTGAATTTTTAAAATTATAATATACAATAATTTTTCCTGGTCTAATACTCTTGGGACAGTAACAGGAATCAGTGTAAGTGTTAGATCAATATTCTAATTGAAACATTTATCCATTTTTCATGAAATTCAGCCTTAGTGTAATTAAATTTGTTCTAACAGTTTTAGAAATTAGTAGTTTAGTCTTCAAATGTCTCCTGTCCTTTTCTCTTTCTCCTGCTTTCTTTGACTATAATAATTTTCCTGTCACTATCAAACCCACCTAAAGGTATTTTCCCCTTATGCTGCATCTCAGGACAGATGTTATGACCTGAAGTTCAGATCTTTGTATTCTTTCCCATGTCCTGCAATGTTCAAGTGATAGCCGCAGAATGGGAACAACAAGCAAGGGATATCTATGCAAGTGAAACTGCTCCGGAATCTGTAGACTCAGGCTGCTTTGAATTGTCAGAGTCTTTCAGGAATTTTAAGGAACAGCACTTTAATTTGGTTATATGCTGTCTATGTGATTGGGCCTTACTTTAAAAATAAGTGTGGGCACCATGGGGAAGGAAAAATATAATCAACAACCAGGAGAAAATATTTGCTTCACATCTAATCAACAAAGGACTAGTTGATGGAAAAATTAAAATACACTAAAAATTAATTTGAAAAATACAACCTAAAAGAGAAACAGGCAAAAGTTACAAAGAAGCATATCATAATATAGCACATACAGTCACTTAAATATGTGAAAATATGCTCTGCTTTAGAATCAGAAGATCTCTAATTAAAATTACGATGACATATTATTCTGTACCACTAATTTGGCAATAATTCAAAGTTGTAAGAATAAATGCTGGCATCCTTGTGGTGCTCAGGAGCTCTCATATATTGCCTTTGGGTTAAAACTGATATAATTACTCTGGAAAATAATTCTGCAACATCTTGTAAACAAGTAACCTTGTGCATTTGACCCAGGAAACAGGAAAAAGGATAACATGAAACATTGTTTTTAACGATGAACAACTGGAAACAACCTAGTGTCCATTGAAAGAATGGTTAAGTAAGTTTTCATTGAATGGAGAGTACAGAAAGATTTAAAAAATGATTGCATTATGGCAATGGGCATTAGATTTGTAAAAGTAGAACATGCATACATTATAAAAATATTTTCATAAGACAAAGCAAAAACTGCAAATGTTTAAAATGTGGTACATATATAAATAACAAATACATTACAAAAATAAAGAGAAAATTAAGAAAATGATAAACCAGTTTGGAAATTGTTTGCTTGTGTGTGTGTGTGTGTGTGTGTGTGTGTGTATTTTTGTTCTCTGAGAGTAAGTCAGAAAGATAGCCTGGTTAAAAAAAAAATGCACAAGCAAAAGAATTGGTAATGTTCCCTTTCTTTAATGGAGAGTGAGTTAACAGATCATTAATTATTGACTATTATGCTTCATAACTTACACATATATCTAACACTTTTTATGAACCAACTATTTCACAATAAAAAATGAGAGTAAAAGGTAGCCTGAGTATGTAAACCTGGTAAAGGAATTCTCTCTCTCTCTCTCTCTCTCACACACACACACATACACACACACACACACACACATGAGATGGAGAGAGAGAAAGAGAATTTTGGTTTGGTTTGGTTTGGCTTATAGTACAACGATAGGTACATTCCATCCATTGATGTCATAGAACATTTAGGCAATTCTTCCATATTTACCAACATTTTATTGCAAAAAACAGTGGGGATTTTTAGACTAATTGTCCTGGATTTTTTAAGCCCTAATTTTCCCTTCTCTTTAGATGCATTTCCCCCTTTCCTTACAAAATTACATATTTTGACTATTAACCCTCTTTAGTCTTGTCAGTATTCTAAGGAGAATAAAGTGTAAAATTTGGGTTGGCTTGTGGATAGGTAAAATGATTTTTTAATTAATGAGTCTAGTGACCATCTGACCACCTTTGAAGCAACTGGAAAGCTGAAAAGCTTGCTATGATTCCTTCCCCCATGTATTTTACTTACATCATTGTATATTTACTTGCTAAAAATGACTTATTATTTTGGGTTCATCATTTCTTTCCTTTAACTTGGAACATATTCTTATAAAATTCATTTTTCTTTAAGATGCCTCCATGCTCCTTGAGTTTTTAATATGGAAAAAAAAGAATGAGTAGGGGCTTTAGGTTTCTAGTGATAAAGGGGAATACTTTTACTGTTATTCCTTTTTTTTGTAAGAAAGGGGGGTTAGAACAAATTTAATTTTCAAGTAATTTTGGTATAGTGATGATATTGTGCAATATGTCTGTTTTATAGACTAATCAATTATTAATAACTGAATTTTAAAATGACTTGCAAAACTACATTAATATTTCATGAAACTTCGCTGGATTTTTGGTATCTAAATACATGCAGTAGACCTTCTGTGGGTTCCATTGATGACTATTTTTTTTAAAACTCCATATGTTAATGTTTGTATGTTTATATTGGATATCACAAAATTGGAGAATTTGGGGTCCAAGTCTTCATGTTACTGGCAATTTCCTAAATTGTAAAACTTAATACACTATCATTACAGACTTTTTTAAACTACAGAGAATATGTAAATTTCAATGTCTGCAAAAATGTTATTCTCATCATCATAAATAATACTAAATACATAGAATTTTCAGTCTAATGTACTCTTTTATCTTCAGATCTTAAAATAGAATGAAAAACTAGGTTGGTTTTGATGAGAATAGATTCTATATTTAAAACTATTTTATACCCATAACTTGTGACTTTACTTTAAATTTTAAGTCAAAATTATACTCTAGACCTCAAGGTTCAGGATAGATATATATATGTGATTGCCAAAAGCATATTTAAAGAACCTCATAATGAAACTATAATTATTTTTCTTTTTTAAAATATATATTATATTTTTATTGAAGTACAGTTGATATTCAATATTATGTTGGTTTCAAGTATACCCCATAGTGAATTCAACAGTCACATACATTATCAAATGCTCACCCCAGCTAATGTAGTTACTATATGTCAACAAAGATGTTACAGAACTATTGACTGTATTCACTATGATGTACTTTCATCCCCATGACTGACTTATATTATGATTGAGATTCTGTGCCTCTTTGCCCCCTTCACCTATTTCACCACCCACCCTAACCCATTCCCCATGGTAACCACCAGTCACTTCTCAATGTCTGAGTCTTTTGCTATTTTGTTTGTTTTGGTTTTAGAGTGCACATATAAGGGAAATCATATGTATTTTTCTTTCTATTTTTTCTGATAATAACATTTGTAACACTTGTTGCTGCCAGGTAAAATATCTGTGTGTTTATTGACTATTCATGGAATAGTAAAATTATATTTATTTTATTATGCTTTTTTCCATAATTATAAAAACAATAAAGGATGAAATTTGAATGTAGAAAAAAATCACTGATATTTTCTTCATTTTATTATATTCTTTATATATATGTGTGTGTGTATATGTGTATGTGTGTGTGTGTGTAAATATCTGCACATTTTATATGTGTGGGCATATATAAATGTATGCATGCACATGTATATATGTGTGTGTGAATAGATAAATGATGGATAGATATAGACAAATAAAGAGTAACATATATTAAAGGTTTGCTTATGGTTAACAATGTAAACATAGATTACTGAAATAAATTGTTATTGCATAAAAACATGAAAATTCTTATAATTACTTAAGCTCAACTACTTATTTATCCCTGCAAGAATTCTGTAAAGATTACTCTAATAATGAAACAAACTGTCTTCCCATAACACACTGATGAGACAAATACAGGAAATAAAATATGAGGGGGTTGGCTGTACTATATTATATTACTACATAAGGTCTAACATTCTTACTAACTCAAACTTTTCACTCATTTTCAATCACAGCAAATCCTTTTTAAAGTATAAAAATAGCTCCCTGTGTCCTGTAGTGAGATGGAATCCCTCTGTATTATGCTTCAAATTTTTCAGGGAACACATTAAGCTCCTAGTTACTCACTCTGTAGGCCACAAGTTCAACTAACTCCCCTTCCATTTGGATAAGATGATTCTAAACTTTACTGTAGCTTTAAATTTCTAAGGGTCAATTTATTCATTGTGCTTTCTATCAAGTTTCCTTAAATATTTGCTTGTTCTTATATTACCTATATATATTTCATACATTATCACTTATTTTTATTCTAAAGATCTATGTGTTTTTCAAACTGAATTGGGGCTGCTTTTATATATCAACTAAGTTCATTGTATTATAGAATGGAATAAAACTGTGAAAAGAATTTCTCTTCTTCACCCCCATGATTGTGGCAATCATTTCATCCCCCATGTTTTGTTTCCTGAAGTATTAAATGGCTCTGCATCCAATCTCACCATACTGTCATTTAATTGATTTTTTTCTAAAATAAATCTGATCACATTAATCTTCTTAAAATCTTGCAATGGTTCCATTGCCTACAAGCTAATATCCACACATTTTAACATAATTTAAAGGCACTTCATTGATTAGGTATAAACCTCCCTTCACCTTCCTTTCCAATTATTTTCCAATTGCACTCTCCTCTTCTAAAGTACATTATGCCCTCTACATTTGTTCATGCTGTTCCCTCCGCATAGAACACTTTACCCATTTTGTTCCTCTTATTTCTCTTTTAAGCTTTAGCACAAGCATTCCTTCTACAAAATATCTCTCTGATGCACCTGAGAGGAGAAAGAGATGTCCTTCTTTTTGTTTTTCTCCAAAACTTCATATTTGCAACATTCACTCAGCTGCCACTATGCTGTTTATTTTTCCATTTGCCAAACTTCATTATCAGTATTTGTTGTTATGCATCTCTTTTATTAGATTCAAAGTCCTGTTAAGGAAAGGTTTTCCTCAACTTTGTATTACCAGACTTAGTACAAGGCTGAAACATTAGCAAACTCTCAACTGACAGCTACTGAAAAATAGAATGAAGTGAAGCATGCACACCAGAGTATTAGCAATATGAAATGAATCCAAAATATGGATTATGCAAATGACTTTATACATTTATATCTCTATGTATTTATATATTTATATGAAAACTGAGACAATACAGTAAAAACAAAAAATTTCTGAAGTGCTTATTATAAATACAGATTTCTGGGTCCTAAGGAACAGAATTTTTGATTTCTTAGATCTGTGGGACACAGATATCTGTATTTGGCTAACTTCAAAGTTGATTCTTTTACATGCTGATGTATGAAAATAAATCTTTATAAAAATATTGAAAAAAGGGGTAATTTTTTAATAGACTGCCATGTGAGGCAAAGTCTCACCTCTGTTTTCATAATGAGCAGAGTTGAGCTATGGAGTATTAAATCCCTAAATCTTGACCATGAGCATGTCATGTTTTCTCATATGTCAATTCAGCTGTCTCCAAGTATCTCAAGATAGCATATATTTTTGTTTTCTAAAATTAGAGTTGCTTAATAGTTTTAGTAGTCAGAGTTACTTGATGGTTTAAGTATTAAATATGATCAAATGAAATGCCACTTTTCTAAATTGAATCTGTTAGAAAAATTTACTGGGGACAGTTAAAGGTTTATATAACATGCATTTCTCTATCATATATTATTTATTTACATAATTGTACTAATATAAGTTTCAGTAATCAAAATTAAGTGATGTAGCTAAAATCTCTTTGAAACATGAAATACAGTAGATGAAATACATAGTATACTTCCCCAGGCATATTTACTAAAATCTTTACATTTGATCCATGTTGCTAAATGCAATTATTATAGAATTAGTAGGGTTAGAGCATGTATTATTTTCTTTACTTATTTAACCTCTTCTCAGTGACATATATGACTTGCAAAGGCGTTTGTATTTCTATATGGACACACACACACACACACACACACACTCTGAAAGACAATTTCTTGTCTTAAGTACCATACGGTCTCTTTTTAAATCTTTTGTCTTCCAGATTGTATAGACTTTTACTATTGATTTGGCTTATCTAACTCATTTTCAGAAATGACATGAGTTTTCTGATTAACTTGACTCATTCTTAAATATATAGATTAAATACCCCTTAATGGGTCTGTTCACATCTGGCATTCCAGATGTTTGCCATAATAAACATATAAAAATCGACACAGCATTTCCAGGGTCATGAAAAACACTGAAGAATGAATAAAGGCAGAATCGTATCTCTTCCTGTTTATGATTACTTAGAAATGGGGTATTCTTTATTGCACCACCCAAATAAATTCATCAAAACCCCAAAACTTAAACAGTTCTAATCTAGTCTTAAATAAACTGAAGTCCTAAACAGCATGAAATGAATTTCTCAGTCAAAGATTCTCCTCACTATAGAAATCATGGCCCATAAGAATGCCCTAAAAGGAAGCATCTTGAAATATTTTCTTTATCATGATTTTTTTTTTAAAGTCAGAACTAGGGTCCGGTGGGGTATGGTACAGTCTGTGTCAGAGAGCCTTGTGCAGGAGGCTGGATAGCCACATAGTAGCAGCTTGTAAGGGGAGGCCCAGGATGTAGGTATTGGGAGAGACTGTGGTGACACAAAGGTATAACTTCAGAGGTGGCTGCCATCAGACAGTAGGTTGGGACACTGATGTACTGTGGCAACATGAATGTCTCTGGGGAGTGGCAGCTGTTTCAGAATGTGAACATGGTCCAAGAATTTATAGTTCTCCCTTGTATTACAGAAAATGAAGCTGAGGCACAGAAATTTGTTCCCAACTTACCTGAATTAATAATTGAGATTCTCAATGTGAATGCTAGCAAGAATGTCTGAGTTCATGGCTCCATACTGAGAGATTTCAATGAAAACCGCTAGGTAATTTTATTTATTCTTTATTCAATAATGGTCCTTTGCACAAAGCCAAACAAGAGAGTATGTATATAGGTTGCCTGAAATTTTTTAATTTAAGTATAATCTGACATGCTGAAATGATGGGCAGAAATAATCAAGATAAAATGAATATTGAATAATGCAGGCTTGATTTATGATTAAAACAAATTCAGGGAGGTAAGTACAGAATAGGAAAGGCACAACTTAACCAAAATATCTATAGAAATAATTCTCAATATGAGAATAATATTATTTCATGCCTCAAATTCTAGGAAAATGAATAAACAGTTAAAAGAATTGTGGGTTTTAGACCAAGCAGAGCAATATTCCACCATGTTCTCAATACCTGGTGTTCAATTCTGGACCTCTGTATTACAAAGAACATTGGCAAACAATTATATATTGAAGACAGCAACCAGTTCAATTCAGTTTATCATATATCAGCATGATGATAATTTGCAAAACACTTTGCTAGATATAATAGAAAGCTTAGAACGTATTACAGGGAATATAATTTGTAGAAGTTGAGACTGTACTTACCTGGAAAAAAGGACTTTGTATGAGGTGGAGTCAAGTTGTAAAGAATACATTACATTTCATCTCTTTTGAATGAATGAAAGGCTGAGTGTCCAGGGGAATGATAGTCATTAAAGATAACTTAATAGAAAGGAAACAGAATGGACCATCTTGTGAAAGAGTAATTCTCCTATTGTCTACATGTTCAAACAGAGGATTGGTGACAACATGCTGGCACCCTGAAAAAATGATGGGCTGCATCTTATGTCGCTGAAAACCTTGCAATCCAAAATTTGTTTTTTTCCCAGCTGTTGTATGGCAGGTGCAGAAATAGAATCAAGAGATCCTGTCTTTTATTCTTTCCAATATACTATGACTTATCTAGGTGATATTCACCAGCCTGCCTCATCTCCTTCAGGGTAGAATAATGCATTATAACCATTTCATATCAGAAAAAAAAAGGCTGTGAAATGTATGCCAGCTCTGTATACTGAGTCCTGGAGAATAGCAATACCATAGTTTTCCCTTTCCAAAAGGATAGAAATAATACATCTGATGTGTGAAGGTCATACACACATATCTGTAATGTGAAGGTCCATGAAGAATTGGAGAAGGTGGTAGTATTTGAAACTTAACTAAAAGAAACACTATTTAATTTACGATTTTGAAAAAAAATTTCATCGTCATACTGTTCCTGATGTCTTTAGACCTAATAATTTGACTATACCACTGTTTCTTTACCTTTCTTCTGTTGTACTGTAAACATTATTCATTTATTTTTTATCTTCACTGTAATGCAAGGACAATCCAGGATGAGAATTTAATAAAATGTGTCCTATTTGCTTCTCAGTTGGTGTTGAGAACATGCAGTATATAAAAACATGATCAACCTATGACATGCATTTTTCATTTTGGAGAATATGGGGACTCAATATATGCCAACCAAAATTCTTAATACATTGTATAAATTTTCTCATTTAAGCAGGTTTCAATTACAAGATGATAGCACTTTGATCAGTATTGAAAGAAAAGCTCCTTTCCACCTAATGAACATACCAACCTAATGGGCCATCATGTATAACTGCAGCAATGTGCCAGGTAATATAATATTTCAAAATAAATTTAAGACTACTCAACACAGGTAGCTTAATATTTTCCAGAGAGAAGGAAGGAGGTTATGTCCACAAAATCATGTTAGCCTTATGGTGTCCTTGGAAGTGAAAGGTAAAGCAATCTTTCACTAACTTTCATATGATTACAAGAGATTCAGTTTTTTTTTTACAAAAATCTCTATAATTCAAATAATTTTGAGTGTGAAATATTTCCACTATTCTTGAGCATTGCATATTCCTTATATGCCACTTTACTTCAGCAGATGCTTTATGACAGCTTTGCCAACCTGTAATGGCTTTGCCCAGGAAAGACGTCTAGGCTAGCACTGGTACTTATTTTGTTACAGTACCCAGATGTGAGTATATATGACAGCAAAAAAATTCCAAGTGGCTCAAACCTGAGCATATTAGTAACAAAACACTGAAGAAATTCTTAGGCAACAGAAACAGTCAGTAAGTTCTATCTCTGCCCACTCTCCAGCGCTTAGAGTATAATCAGTTTTGTAAATGGAAATGATGTATTGTAAGTGGCACATTGTTACTTAAGAGAGAAGTTCTCAAGCAGTTCTTTCTTTATTTCTAAATTTACTCCACATAAGTCATAGCCTTCGGTCATTGATTATATAGTGGAAAACTATAGAAATCCAGTCTTAACAAAATAAAGATGATCAATTTGCAATCAGTGCAAGTCTTTGTATATGTAATATTTAAAATAATCCTCAAAAAGTATTTTAGAAAATGAAGAATAAAGTTGGCTAATTTATTTCACTCTAGAATTCATTCTTTCTAACATGGGTAAAAAGTATGAAAAAAATACAAACTGTTGGGAATCAGCCAAATTTTGAGCCTTAAAGATACGGTTTTCATTAACTTTCTTTTTTTTTGGTATCAATGCACAATCACTTGAACAACATTATGGTTACTAGACTCCCTATTATCAAGTTCCCCCACATACCCCATTACAGTCACTGTCCACCAGCGTAGTAAGATGCTATAGAATCATTACTTGTCTTCTCTGTAAATACTGCCTTTCCATGTCCCCTTGCCCGCTACACTACTACACTATGTGTGCTAATCATAATGCCCCTTTTTCCCCCTTATCCCTCCCTTCCCACCCATCCTCCCCAGTCCCTTTCCCTTTGGTAACTCTTAGTCCATTCTTGGGTTCTATGAGTCTGCTGCTGCTTTGTTCCTTCAGTTTTTTCTTTGTTCTTATACTCCACAGATGAGTGAAATCATTTGATACTCCTCTTTCTCTGCCTGGCTTATTTCACTAAGTATAATACCCCTAGCTCCATCCAAGTTGTTGCAAATGGTAGGATTTGTTTTCTTCTTATGGTTGAATAATATTCCATTGTGTATATGTACCACCTCTTCTTTATCCATTCATCTACTGATGGACACTTAGGTTGCTTCCATTTCTTGGCTATTGTAAATATTGCTGCAATAAACATAGGGGTGCATATGTCTTTTTCAAACTGCACTGCTGTGTTCTTAGGGTAAATTCCTAGGAGTTGAATTCCTGAGTCAAATGGTATTTCTATTTTGAGTTTTTTGAGGAACCTCCATACTGCTTTCCACAATGGTTGAACTAAATTACATTCCCACCAGCAGTGTAGGAGGGTTCCCTTTTCTCCACATCCTTGGCAACACTGTTGTTTGTCCTTTGGATGTTGGCCATCCTAACTGGTGTGAGGTGATATCTCATTGTGGTTTTAATTTGCATTTCTCTGATAATTAGCGATGTGGAGCATCTTTTCATGTGCCTTTTGGCCATCTGAATTTCTTCTTTGGAGAAGTGTCCGTTCAGCTCCTCTGCCCATTTTTTAATTGGATTATTTGCTTTTTGTTTGTTGAGGTGCACGAACTCTTTATATATTTTGGATGTCAACCCCTTATAGGATATGTCATTTATGAATATATTCTCCCATACTGTAGGATGTCTTTATGTTCTACTAATGGTGTCGTTTGCTGTACAAAACCTTTTTAGTTTGATATAGTACCACTTGTTCATTCTTCCTTGCCTGAGGAGACATGTTCATGAAGAAGTTGCTCATGTTTTGCCTATGTTTTTTTCTAAGAGTTTTATGGTTTCATGACTTACATTCAGGTCTTTGATCCATTTTCAGTTTATGTTTGTGTATGGGGTTAGACAATAATCCAGTTTCATTCTCGTACATGTAGCTGTCCTGTTTTGCCAACACCAGCTGCTGAAGAGGCTGTCATTTCCCCCATTGTATATCCATGGCTCCTTTATCATATATTAATTGACCATATATTCTTGGGTTTATATCTGGGCTCTCTATTCTGTTCCACTGGTCTGTGGGTCTGTTCTTGTGCCAGTGCCAAATTGTCTTGATTACTGTGGCTTTGTAGTAGAGCTTGAAGTCAGGGAGCGTAATTCCCCCTGCCTTATTCTTCCTTCTCAGGATAGCTTTGGCTACTCTGGGTCTTTTGTCGTTCCATATGAATTTTAGAACTATTTGCTCTAGTTCATTGAAGAATGGTGTAGATATTTTGATAGAGATTGCATTGAATCTGTAGATTGCTTTAGGCAGGATGGCCATTTTGACAATATTAATTCTTCCTAGCCAAGAGCATGGGATGAATTTCCATTTATTATTGTCCTCTTCAATTTCTCTTAAGAGTGTCTTGTAGTTTTCAGAGTATAGGTCTTTCACTTCCTTGGTAAGGTTTATTCCTAGGTATTTTATTCTTTTTGATGCTATTGTGAATGGAATTGTTTTCCTGATTTCCCTTTCTGTTAGTTCACCATTAGTGTATAGGAATGCAACAGATTTCTGTGTATTAATTTTGTATCCTGCATCTTTGCTGAATTCAGATCATTAACTATTTTTATATGCTGATCACATATGTATTTGAGAAAGAATTCACACTGAGAGAACCTATGACCCCAAGTAATAAATGTCGTTTTCATTCTTTATATGAATATTGCTAATGAGCTAACAAATAAAAATTAAAATGCACAAACTTTATTAATTAAATAAGTATAGCATTTTGTCCAACACGTTACTTAAGTGAAGCAAGACAGAAACGCAAATACAGAAATGTGTTCATGATTTAAATGTGGTAGAAAGAACTCTTGACCTTGATCAAAAATCTGAGTTTCCATTGTGCAAGTTAAACTTTTTAGATATTATTATCTTTGTAAAATATAGGGAATAATATCTACCTTACATAACACACAGTGTTACGTATGTTAAAAGTCATTATAAAATGACATTGCTAGCAACTATAAGAAAGCATACAACTGATTAGTAAAAGAGCAGATAAAATTGAAAAGGTCAGTTTTCTTGAAGACAGATACCTTTATTCTATTTGAAGGCTATTTCCATCTGAACGAAGGCACATTCCAGAGGACTAAGGTACCATTCTCAGCAGCCTCTGGTGGTGATGTGTGAGTGAGTGATCTAGGTTTAGAAACTCTTAATCTCTTGCCTGAGATTTTGAATCCAGGGCAAGTGGCTCCTGGAGAAGGGAGAGACTGTGATTTGTTTTTCCAGCCTCTGTGCCTGATAGTGACAGGAATACTGGCTGGCGCAGTAGAGGCAGGGAGGGCTGATGCCCTGGTGATGCAGGCTCATTGGTCTGGTCTTGGATATGACCCTTGCTCTGGTGCCCACGACCCACTGGCCCCTGGCTTTGTCCCATCTTCTGAGTCAGATTCTCTGATCTGCTGGCAGTTTCTGAGACCTGTCCAACATTCTTCCAAAATGTGTTATTTTCACTTAAAAGAGTCAGAGTTGGTTTTTGCCACTTGCAATCAGTGTCATGTGATGAGCTCATCAACAGCTTGTTTTGATACATAACATGGCTATAGTAATATAACTGATACTTTTTTAAGGATTAAAAATACAGGTATTGATTTCATGAGTTTCTCTTTGTTCTAAGAAAACACTCCTTTCCTGCTATCTCCCTGATCTTGTAGGTATCTTAATATGTTAATTGTACCTTGAGGTGCTCTGAGACCTCAGCTATGAGGCCTTACCTGAAATGGTCATACTCAGAGTTTCTCCATAATTCCTCTTACAGCCCAAATCCCTGTCAGAACTTAAATGATATTATGGTAATAACTGTCCTAAAAAGAGCCAGGTAGAAGTGGTAGGTATCAAAATAAGACAGTTGGTATATTTATTAGCAATGTATATCTTGGTGCCTACCATTGTCTACTTTTCACTGCAATACAGTGTTCCTTACCCCTTGCTTGTAATGGAATTGATGGCAAATTTCTGAGGACTTATTTATTTGGCTTAGTTTGTATGAACTGATTCATTTTGGAACATTTGACAGAATGGCTGGTATCAAAATAATGCTGTACACAGAACACATAAATGCATTATTGAATGAAGAATGAACTGAAAGATCATAAGTTCCCAGAGATGATGCTCACAGCAAGAGGATTAAATTGCATAGAAATCAAGTCACTACTCTGAAATAAACAGTGTAATAAAAGCTTGAGAGAAAAATGTATGATGAACTCAATTTCTCAGCCATTGCCATGAGTCTATATGTGCATCCTGCTGTTGTGTGAACAATTACCATGCCTGGAGGGAACTGAATGAATGCTGGCACCTATTGGTAGATGGAATAAAAGCCTAAGCTTATGCTCCTATCGTGAGGCTCACATGCCATATGCTACAAACTAATACATTAAGTTGGCCTAATGGGGAAGATAACACTTTCTACCACCACTTGCTTACACTGCAAAAACTGTAACACCATTATACAAATTGCCTGTAATTCATTGAATTTTTTTTTCTTGCAATTCTTAGAAACTTAAAAGGACACAAGACATTTAGAAGAAATACCAGTTGATTTGCTTGGTTAAGAGTTTAAGGTACATTGGACTTTGACCTAAATATTTTTCTTTGCATTTTTCTGGAATCTTCTCAGCTATATGCTGTGCATTTGCCATTGAGTACTTTATTCTCTATGTATCTTTTATAAAATAGGAGAATGACAAGAAAATATGAAGATATAATGAGAATATTATTTGGTGGATTACTCTTATAAATATAATTTTAATTGTATAATTTTGACTTCCATGTTAACTTTGTGTTCCTTGTATCATAGGCACAATGTCTAGCACAGTTTAGATTTTGAAGCAAGGGGCCAGCAAATACTTGACTGTAAGATCAATAATTGATACATGGAATGCTTAAAACTTAGAAGTCTGCATAACCAAAAATCATTATTTCTGACAAATTAAACTGAAGCTGTATGGGGGGGTGGGAAAGGGGGGCAGGAATGAACAATTGCCTTAAATAGAGAGGAAGAAATTGAGTCCTTCTTTCCAATTTCTCCTGGCAGAAACTGCATGGATATCTGAACAGAAAAATGAGACTATGGTGGGGCCACCAGGACTGAAAAAGAGTGATATGCAGGTGATTATTGTATCCTTAGACCTTTCATCAAATCAGACAGACAACAGTGCATTCTGCCTTTGGCCATGCACTGTGGAATATTCAAGGAGGTACAGGACCTGATTTTTCTTCTCAAGGAGCTTAAAATTCAAATAAGGGTGCCAGCACATACAGACTTAAAGTACTAAAAATGATATGTAGTATGAGTGGTATAGACCAAACTACTGTGTGACTGTAAAGAGTTAGAAGGCTTCCTGCAGGAGATTGGGGTAGATTGGCTCATGAAAGATGTGAAGGATATGGATAGGAAAGGACAAGGTGTTAGAGAACTCCATGGAAAGACAGGCCAGAATAGGCAAAGCCATTACACTTGCAATGGGCATCTTTTGTCTTCAATAGAAAGGAATCGTACTACTTGATGAAATGTCACAGAGTAATTTGATATATGTCTGGTAGGAAGGAGTAGATGGCTCATGGAAAATATTGAAGAAGAGCAGATATTTGGACTTGATCTGCTAGATAATAAGGAAATACTGAAGAAAACACAATTTCATTCAAAACTAATACATATTAATGTAATTCCCAGCTACTGTCTGGCCATTGTGCAGGATGTTATCTAGCTAAAATAATTTCCCTTGCTTTACAGTTTCAAAGGAAGGGGAAGACTCCAGGAGTTATATCATCTAGGATAGCCTAGCTATTATTAATGTTATATATTGGTAATGTATTCCAGGTGCATCAGCTGGTATCAGTGTGTGGTTTCTTTCTCTTGAAAATGTTTTCTGCCTTGCTGAACAGATGATTTTTAGACATCAAAAAGGAGTAAAGTAAAATACAGAATTTCTGGTTAAGATAACTTTGCAAACTGACATTTCTAAACTTGTATTTCTCTGACAACCTAACTCCTTCATCAAAATGTGTAGCAATGGTAGATAAATATATAAGAAGAAATTTTTAAAATCTACAAAATAAACACTTCCAGGAGTCAGAAAGGGAATATAAATATAAAGCAATGAGCAGAGGGTGAAGCCACATACTTGCTGGGTTTCAGGTGTCAGCGTAGGCTTGGGAAAACTCAAGTTCATTTCTTCTAAGTAATACAGATGGAAATTGCACCCTATCAGGTGGGGGGAAGGTGCTCACCTGAGATAGGCTGACCTCTTAAAGCCGGGGCTGAAGAGGATTTCCACTGATGGTGAAAGGAGTTAAGACAATGCCAAATGGGGCCTAAAGTTATGGTTTATTTGAAATAATGGATCTGCAAAGTAGATAGACAAAGACACAACTTAAGACCAGGAATTAAAACAGTTCACCTCTGGCTTGGCATCTGAATTTACAGTATCCCCACTATTATATTATAGGGTAGGACCTCCAAACTGACACTCTAAGATGGTCTCTGAATTAGGGGTCTTGTAGGTTTGTTGGAGGCATTTAAATTCAATATGCAAGATGAGTTATGAGAAAGAGTGAGAGTGAAAGAAAAAAGGTTCTAATTACTGCCCCATACCACAAATGATGAATGTGACAAAAGTTTTAACAAACAGAAAGAATGAAAAATAATGAATTACTCTAAATGAATTTACAGTAAATTAAATAATAATATGATGCTGTGTAAAAACTTTAACATACTTATATTTAATATCATTTGAGAGCTAAATGGGGAGTAACATTCAAAAATTCAAAATAATGAAGAAATAAGACAATTTCAGAAGACTATGAAAGAATCCAAAGGAAACATTTGAAAAAAAATGAATATTAAAAAACTCAAGATAGGCCAAATTCCCGAATGTTTAGAGTTGAAGTCTACCATGCTAACTGGTAGAGACAAGTATTCTGCATGCTTTGGAAAGAGCCACATGTGCCAGGAGATGGGAGACAAAGCCTTCAAACATTCAGAGGTTCCCACATCAGGGAAGTTTACTTTGATTCTTGCAGTAATTTTTGGCCTGCAAGAGCATCTTTTTAAGTCAGTGGCTCTCAAACTTTAGTATACATTAGTATCACCCTCACAGTTTCTGGTTAGCAGACCTGAGTTGGAGCTCAAGAATTTATATTTCTAGCATGTTCTCAAGTAATTTGAGGTCATGCCATCTGCAGCAGGAAACAAGGCACTGTTTAAAAGCAGATCCCTGCCATCTGTCGGTCACTAGTTGAGGCTAAGTGCCTGACCATGAGACTTCTGTGAACAGGTATTATCACACTCCGAGACTTATAACGTTGGTTGTGTACAGCAACAATTTGTCATGCAACAGAAACAATTCACTTAGGATTGAGTCCTTGAAGATCCAGAGAACATAAGGAAGGCACATGAATAGTAAGCCCAGACTTACATATTACCTATCTCTTTTTTACCACTGTCTCTCCCTTAACTTCACTCAGATAGCCGCCTAGAGGGTTCCTTAAGGCTCACTGACAAAGGTGGATACTAATTCAGATGTGTTTTGCTGTAAATAAATTGTTATTAGAGGGAAATGGACTGCCTCTGAGCTACAATCGATTTCAGGGCTGACCATAAAGAGGTGGGGCAGGACGAAATATCTCCCAGCAGGAAGAACTGTACGCAGTGCACTTATTTTGGGGGAAAATGGCTTTAAGTACAGGTATACACTGGCTCCTAGGCAGGCATATGAATGGTCCACCAGTTTGCTCCAGATATTTGATGGACAAAGATGGGAAAATTGGAGCCGAAGAAGTGTGGCAAAGAGTCAAGTGAATGGATCCATGGGATTGGGTGCAAAACACACATATCTTTGTTTCTCACATTAATACTCACGAGAGACCAATGTTGAAAACTCTTAATGATGGGGAGGATAGGATGATTTTTCCAGTCTATGCCTACCAGCCTATCTCCTAATAAACTCCCATGTTTACACAGTGGGTCCAAGAAAAGAATGAACATGGCAGTGGGGTTGTAAAAAATGTATGAGCTCAAGGAAATATGTTCTCTTTCACCACCTATAAACTTGCCAGCTGAAGAGAAGAACTCTGAGCCCTTTGCCTTAGCAACATTCCTCAAAAAGAACTCTCATGCCAGGTGGAATATATTGGACCCTTTCTACCCTGGAAGGCACAGCAATATATTCTTACTGGAATTGACACCTACTTCAGATAGGAGTTTGTCTTTCTTGCCTGCTGCAATGCTTCTGCAAGCATTACCTTCCGAGGGCTAAGAAAAACCCTGACTTATTGGCATGGGATCCTGTATTGCTTGCCTTATACCAATGGACCAATTTTATGGCAGAAGAGGTGTGACAATGAGCTCCTAGAATCACAGAACCCACTGCTTTTGCAATATATTGTATCATAAATGCATACCTTGACTAAGAGTATGATAAAATGAATACTGAAGTCACCTCTAAGAAACAGCTCAGATTAACATAACTTCTGAGTTTAAGATGCTATTTTCCAGCACTTGCATTGGATAACCACCATATCTATAAGGTCTTTAGAAGTTAGAATGCTCAGGTCTAGGGACAATGGGTTAAAGTAGGATTGGCCCCTCTAAACGTTACTCCAAAAGACCTACTCAGGAAACAAAAGGGCAAGAATAATGACATTGAACAAATTTGGGAAGACTCACTTTACCAGATAGGAAGGCAATCTATCATTGGTTTAGATTGACAGCACAGAATGGCAGCTTAGCAACATATTAAATGACATATTTGGCTTTACAAAGCAGTAAAGAATGAACTTCCTATGTATTGGAGCTAGGATGATTGGCTGTTCATGTGGAAAATATAAATTTGGATTCTTTCCTCCCATCATATGACAAAAATTCATTTCACACAGATTACAACTTCAATGAGAAAAACAAAAGGTTCAAATTGTAAAAGAAGATATGATCTTTTTTAGAGTTTACATATAATTGATATCATACAGTATTTGTCTTTCTATGACTTATCTCAGAATGAATGAATAGATAAACAATTTTTTAAAAGAAGAAGATATGACCTCAGGATAGGGAATATTATCTTAAATAATAAATAAAGAGCACAAAAGTACAGAAAAATATTTATAAATTTGAACATAACTAATTTAAATTTTGCCTAAATTGAGACACAATAAACAAAATGAAAAGAAAAGCTACAGTCTGAAAGAGGATGTTTACCAAGCATATGTAAAAAACAAAAATTGTGTTGCTTAATTTTTAGGAAACTCTTCAAAGATAATGAATCAATAATAAAATGACAACCCAACAGGGGAAATGAAAACAATAAAGCAGTTCACACAGGAGGAAATCTGAATGATTAGTGAACACAAAACCTCTCTCAAATACCACTAGTATCTACAATAATGAAAATTAAAACACACATGTCATTCTTATTATTATTATATGAGAGGGAACATTAAAATACTTTACAATGCCAAGAACTGTCAAAGATGTGGAAAAATAAGATTAGGGATTGTCTCATATTCTTGACAGAAGTGTTAAATAACAACAGCATTTTCTAAAGTAATTTGGCAACATCTAGAAAAGTTTAAGAGGTATTGTTCACATATAAGTAACTGGAAACCAGATTACAGTGGTTTAATCAAGCAAGAGGTTTGTCTCAGACATTAAAATAAAAATTATCTGGGCAGGCATGCCAGGGCTGGAGCAGTGGCTCACAATGCCCTCAAGGAACCAGACCTGTTTTGTCACTTTGCTTTCCTTAATGTGTGGTTGATGCACCTGCAGACTCACCACAATTACAGGCAAGAATAAGGTCAGATGATGAAATGGGCATTGGCAGTTTATGCTTATGTTACATTGGCCAGAACTATCTCATAACGTAGCTGCCTCTGGCTGCAAAAGAGATGGGGATTCAGAGTAGTTTGCTTTTCAAACCCTAAAGTTGAGATAGCCAACTGTAAAAGGGGTTTGAGTAATGTTGAATTATCCAGCTTACAATACTCACTTCATAGGCATATTTAACTCCTCTATGAATATATATATATGGGATTATATATATATGTGTGTGTTCCTTGCCTTGTGCAGTGCTTTTGTGAGCATTGCGACCTTAGGGCTCAGAAAAATCCTGATTTGGTGGCATGGGATCCTGTACTGCTTTGCTTCATATCAGTGGGCCTTATATATACATATCCTAGTGTCTTGCTACTCAGCATGTTCGGTGCTCTGTGCACAAGCAGCAGAGACATCACATAGGAATATTTTAGAAATGCATAATCTCAGGTTCCATCCCACATCTGCTGATCAGTATGAGCATTTTAACACGAGGTTGGGGTGTATCCACATACAGATTAACATTTGAGGAGCACCTGCTAGAGAAAACCCTGCACATGGAACAGTGTACATTGTGTCTTACAAGAAAAACAGAGACAACCTAAATTCCCACCAGTAACAGAATACTGAATAGATTCAGAATTCAGAATCTTGAAATAAATATTGGATAAATGCTTATTTATTCAGTAGAATAACTTAAAGGGCAATTTAAATGAATAACTACAATGACAGGTATTAATCTGTACAAATACAAAAAGTATATTGACTTAAAAATACAAAATGCAAAATTAAATCAACAGTATGATATAATTTGCATATTTTTAAGTGTATAAAATAATACTTTATATGGATCCATGCATATTATTAAAGTATTAAAAATGCATGGAAGAACAATGCTCACAACTTCAGGACACTGATTAGCTTGAAGTAAGAATGGAAGAAAATGTGAATGAAAAAGGTTAAAGTGATTTCCATTGCATCTGTTATATTTTATTTCTTCAAAAAACTGAAGTAAATATGGCAAAATGTTAAAAATGTGTGTGTGTGTTTGCACTGGTGTCTGCAAAATTATTCTCTAAATTTTTTTATAAGTTTAAAATATTTCATAAAATATTTTTAAAGATAAAATGAAGGCAGATAATTTTTTGAAAGGATAGTAATGGTGTAACTTTTTTCACACTGGCAATTTGTTCTTAAATGATTTAGCAATACTGGGCAAAATGAATACATTATTTATGAAGATTAAGTCAGTCAGCATTAGAGCAACACTTGTAACTGATTTTTATGATAGTGAGTCCAGAATATTTCAATGAATTTGCAGCTCTCTCCTGGTAATAATACAGTTAGGAAACTCAAGAATATATCTAAATACACACACACATATTTATAACAAGAATGCCTCCAAACAGCTAAAGATGAATAGAAAAAATGTAGTGATGCTGAATATTATGCCTGTTTTTGAAAGGGCACACAGCTTTCTCTGTGTTTTTACTGCTTAATATTAACACTAGAAATAGCATATTGTTTTGCACTGTATGAAACAATTTTTTAGCATATAATACCCTCAACAGAAATAAGCTTTGTTAATAAAAGGATTGTTCACCTAGTCTCTGTATTATGTGTACCACTTTCACCTTTATTAGCCAAAGTAAACTAACAGGAAGAAAATGTAAGTGACACATCATGAGGACACGCAATGGAGACTGGAAGGAGCAGAGTTTGAAACAATCACCCACTATTTCCACTCTGTTCTCTTTGAACCATTCACGATCTTCACAGAATGCTGAAAATAAAACCCAGAGACTTGTAGTTTCCTACTGATATATAAGAGATTTATAGTTTATTCTGTTATTGGCCTCAAGTACTATTCTTTACCTTCTCCCGTTTGTAGATGTCAAGATAGTTTATAAGAAGCTGATCCATGACTATTTGGCCATCTCTACCTGCTTACACAAATGCCTGAAGCTGGAGCATCTAGAAGGTAATTATAGAAAGAGAACTGGCAACATTTTAAATTGGGGAACCAAGAAAGAAATAACTAAATTGTCATGAGTTTGCATACAATATATTTCTATTCCTAGTAAATGCAAAAAGACCACTTAAAAGCTAATAAAACTAATGAGTATTCAGGGAAATAGCCAGATATAATGAAACCTACCAAAATAATAGCTTTCTCAAATGCTAGCAATAATCAGTTAGGAACTCACACACACACACACACACACACACACACACACACACACACACACAATTTAAAATAGGAAAAAAAAATCCTATTCCAGAGATTCAGAAATCAGGGAAAAATGTAACTGAACAAATGACTAAAACAGTAACGTGGTATTCATCAAAATGTCCTGATAAAAGATGGTAGATTCCTGGAAAGAAGAATTAATAATACAAATATGCAAAATATCCTAAAATAAACATGCTATTTCAATGTAATCTTCAAACTGTAATAAGAAGTGGATATACATGTGCTGGCATGGAAATACGGTTCATGTATATTTTCAGTTAAGTAAAAACAAGATGTAGAATGATATTCTTCATTAGTCATGCATAGTTGTATATACATAGAATAAATAGAATGTGCACGATTTTCCTTCTTTTCTTTTTGTGTGCATTCATGCAGGAATGGACTCACCTTCACCAAACGCTCAATATCAGTATCGCTGGGAAGCGGGTCGAGGGGAGGGAGGGCAGGAGCACTTTTTACGTGTCACACACTTCTGTGCTGCTTGAAATTTTTATGATGACCAGATCATATTTGAAAAAGAAAAATGAATGCATCAACAAAGAAACAAAATTCAGAAATAGGTCCTATTGGGAGATATAAAGGAATTGTTTTGGGGAAGCTCTGGTTGCTCCACGAATCTGTTTCAAGAAGGGCAATAGGGTATGTGTAGTAACGACCCCCTGCTAAAGACGTCAACATCCAAATCCCAGGAACCTGTGAATATGTCACCTTACATAGTAAAGAGGACATGCAAGTGTGATTACTTAAAGGACTCTGAGTCGGGGGATTATCCTTGTTTATCCTGTGGATCTAATATAATCACAGATATCCATACAAGAAGGAGGCAGAGGAAAATTTGACAACAGAGAGCAGAAGGTGATGTGAAGACAAAAGCAGACATTAGGTGAAGCAGTCAAAAGTCAATGTCAGCAGCCTCCAAAGCTGGAAGAGTCAAGGACTAGGTTCTCTTCTGGATGCTCCAGAAAGAACTAGCCCTGCTAACAACTAGATTTTACCCCTGCAAGACTGACTGAAGTTCTAGACTCCAGACCACAAAGAGAATAAATGTGTGTTGTTTTAAGCCACTAACTATGTGCTAATTTGTTATTGAAGCAACAAGACAATGAATGCATGCAGGAAAAATGCATTGAGACAAAGCTGATATGTAGTTAGGAGTTAGGATAACCAGGTAACCTGCATAGCCAAAAACTTGCAAGTCGATGAGACTGAGTAATTTTGGCAGTGCCAAGCAAGAAGAAAAAGAGAATGAGAATCACTGCGGTATGGGTATAGCCAACATTTAAACCACAAGCATAAAATTTAAATGATAACCTGGGGTAAAACTGATTCAAAAGTGAAAGGCCAAGACAGTCATCAGATTAATCAGTCAGTTGATTAACAAACAGGTATTGGGTGTGTATTATGTACAAAGCTTGGGATGGAAATGTAATGAGAAATGAACTGTTGCTTTACAGAGCTGCAATCAGGGAAAGACAAACCACTGGGGAATATTAAACAGATGTGTGAAATGATCACTTGCTTTGGAGAATGGTTACTCTGGCATCACTGATGGGGGTTGAATTGAAAAGATAATATTAACCACAAGAAGAACAGAAGATTATGTCCCATGTGGAAGCCACTGGAAAGGCCTAGATCAGCAGAGGAAATAGATCAGGTCAGAGCAGCCATAGGGGTTAAAGGTTAATGAATGACCTGTACCCATTATATCTCATCTTGGGACCCCAAGGCTTCTCAAGAGGACCTGGGGCTTTGCCCTGGGGAGGCTTGGTATTACAGTTTTCCCCCAAAAATGAAACTTATTCTCCTTAATAGAGCATTACTCTATGTGAGAAAAAAACAAAACCAAAAACTTGTACTGAACATGTCACATTAGAATTCTTTGCTGAACTAATGCCAGTTTGCTTCTGATTATTCCTGTAACAGTGCTGTTGATCTCCTTCTAACCCTCATAAGAGAGCTAGAGAAATGGACACATGCATGCACACATGAATATGCCTGCTTGTTTTGTGCAACATTAGGTATTTTATTAATATTTTGCAAAGATTATTACTTATTCACTGTCTACTTTTGTTTTGATCCTGTAGCATTGGCTTTAAAATATAAACTTTTGAGATGATGGTAGTGGGGTCTTGTTAATCTGCTCCAAAGCCATTTCAGCGTCAGGCACACATTACACACTAATTGGATTCCTGATGCATCTTTAAAAACTAATTTCAAAACACTAAGTAATCAGAGGCTTTGTCTTCAATAGAAGGCACGGCATCAGCAAAAAGTGTTTATTACTCAGCCACCTGTGTTCTACACAAAGCAATTTAAGCAGACACAGTCCCTGCCCTGAGGAACTGTCTAAAGCCCAGTGCCATTGTAACATTTAAGGACAGTCAGACAACTACACTAATGACAAATGAAAGCTACTAACATTATTAAAAAATAAAAGAACCCACTTCATAATGTTATTTGAGTCAAAAGATGAGCTAGTGTTTTATGTGGGGAAAAAAAAAAGGCATGGGGACTTGCTGAATATTCAATAAGTATTTGTCACATTAAATAAGGCATACAAGAATCCTATTTAGATTCAAGGGATGGAAAAATGAAAATGAAAATGTGGTTTCTTGATTAGAGTATATATATATATATATTATAAATGGCATACTCCATATGAAATGGACTTAAGATAGTTTACTTGTCTGAGAACCAGGTATGTACTTTCTGCAAATTCCGTTAGATTGCAAACCACTTGAAGGTAGGACCAAGAGATAACTACTATTCTATTCATGTGTCAGTTTTCACCCTAGTGTCTGGCTTATAACATAGACCTCACAGAAATGTTGAGGATGACTAATAATGAACAGTAAAAAACAACATTGGAGCCAGTTTTCTACAAGTAAAAATGTTCCTGTTTATACCTACTTATTAAGCCTCCTATTTAATATTTGTGATTTGGAATGTATTAAACCTTTCAATAGAAAGGATATGAAGATCATGCTGGCTTTCCTTATAACACTTTCCCATAATATAGATTATCCATGCTTGCTCTGTATCCTCAACCATCAAATTCTTCTTCATTTGCAAAAAGGGAATTAAATCAGTTTCCAGTTGAGTCCATTTTGTGAGCTCATCTAATATGGATGTACACACAGTTCTGTGGTGGGGGGGCATGATTTTCATGGACACAATGATATACGTGGAATCGACAACCCACCGAGTGGTGCACTGCACTGTGGTGGAACTGGGTGAGAGTAGTATACATGTATACAGTCTAGACAATGACTTTTTTCTCAAAGTGGTATGTGCAGATGTCAAACCTAGGTAAAGCAGTCTCTTCACTGGAACACTCAGTCTCCTTTCTGCTATATATGTGTTCTCTCAAAATACAACCTTTTTTGTTTCTTCTAGTAGAGAAGAAACATATAAAAGATAACAAATAAGAACATTAAAATAATTATGGCATCCTCATACATCTAGGGAAAAGGAATTACTTCCATCAAGCCATGGAATAACTTGTTTTGAGACCAGAATTTATTGAATTAAGTTCAAATGTTCAAATCAGTTTAAAAATACTGATAATCAGATTTTCTCTGTGATATGGGATCTAGAAAAATAATCTAGGCATAGTTCCTGCCTTTAAAGAGCTTTTTGGGAAAATAAGAATTACAAAGTACATAGAGTGAGATCTATTGTTAGGTCTTTCACTATCAAGAGACATGGGGAAATTCTCACAAAACATGCAAGAAAGAATTTTGTAAAATCAATTATATTATCTTAAATTCATAATGTATATAATCTTCAAAGTATAGTAGAGATAGGCAGAAGGATGAGGATAAATGATGATATAGATAGATAGAAGATAGATAGATGATAGATAGGTAGATAGATATAGATAGACAGATGATAGATAGATGATAGATAGATAGATAGATAGATAGATAGATAGATAGATAGATAGATAGATTGATTGATTGATTGACTGACCCACACCCTTTACAGGATGGGTGGGAACCAGAATCAATGCAATACATTCAAACAAATAAATCAGAATCAATAAGTTTCACTTCATACATACTGTCATAGGCTGAATAATGGTAGCCAAAGATATCAGGTCATAATCCTCAGAACCTGCAAATGGTATTTTATTTGGAAAAAGCATCTTTGCAGATATGATTAAATTAAGGATTTCGTGATGGGAGGATGATCCTGGATTATTGGGATGAGCCCCAAGAATCACATGCATCCTGATAAGGAGGCAGAGGGAAGAGGAATGAAAGGAAAGTGAGATGTGGAAACAAAACAGATACTTGAATGTGCTGCCCCCCTGAGTCAAGGAATGCAGCCCGAGAAGCTGGGAGAGGCAAGGAAACATTTTCTCTCCTGAAATCTCCAGTGGTGCAATGGCCCTGCCAACAGTTAGGTCTTAACAAAGTGAAACACTTTTTGGAATTCTGACCTCCAAAACTATAAAGAAATAAATGTGTATTGTTTGAAGCCATTATGTTAGTAGAAAATTGTTACAGCAGTCATGGGAAGATAATATACCTACTTTCAGATAAGGAAGTAGAGTCTTTAGACATTTTTTTTTTCCAAATGATTTCTCTCTCTTCCTTCTTTAAAGTCATTCAATTCCAAACATAAACACTTCCATGAAGGCTTAAATTAATCAAAGAATATTTAACCGTCTTTCTATTGATTGGATCTACTGAATTTCTATTTATCTTTCTCAAACTCAAACTTAGGTCCTGGTCTCCTATGATACTTACATGGGATACTTCTTCACAATTATTTTGTTTAGTGTTTCTGCTTTTCTCTGAATTTCCCCATAATGTAAATTAAAGATGTTTTCAATCTTAGTCTTGTGTCACTGGAAGTTAGACAATTGTATCCGTTTTTTGTTGCTGCTGGAATAAATTTTCACAAATACGGTGGCTTGAACAATACAAATTTACTACCTTACAGTTCTATCGGTTAGAAGTCAGACACTGGTCTCACTGAGACAAACTCGAGGTGTCAGTGGACCTTTGTTCCTTTCTGGAGGTTCTAGGAAAAGTTCTGTTTCTTTGACCTTAACAGTTCTAGGGACTGTCCATGCTTCTTGGCTGGGGCACTTATTCTCCACCCTCAACGGAGCCAAAGTGCGTCCTGTCCTTCTCATGCTGCCGTCAGACTGGTTCTTCATAGCTGGGAAAGATTCTCAGCTTTCAAGGGCACATGTGATTAAGTTGGATAAACTTGAATATTCCAGGCTAATCTTTCATCTCAAGGGCTATAACATACATCATGTATTACATCTTCAAAGCCCCTTTCGCCATATAAGATTCAAAAAGTCTAGAGATTATGCATGGACACCTCAGTGGGCCACTATTCTGCCAACCACTCATCTACTATGTATATTCATATATATTGTTCACATTCTATAATTTCTGGCATTTGTGCATGACTTATAATTGAGAAGTGTGCCAGATGACAGTTGAATTCAGAGGTTGAGATTTACCAGCAGTTTCTTTGCTCAGATGCAAACCTAGCAATAGATTTTATCTGTTCATTTTTTTGTCAGCTTAGTTATTATTTGCCTGTGCAACACAACAGAGGTGTGAATTTTAACCTAAATTCAGATCCCTAAACATCTCTTAAAATGTCTGTAAAATGCTAGCACTACAATCCAGCACTGAAAACAAATTCATACACAGAAAATTGCCTGTCACACACTAGGCAATGTTATCAAAGGTGGTAGAAATTGCCAAATTTCTCAATATAGGATAAACCTTTTCAAAATTAGGAGTTCATGGGGAAATGGATTCATAGATGATGAAGAACTATGACACAGATGCCAACAGATATCAAAAGAAAGGTATTGTGGCGATTTTAGAGATGACCTATTTAATTTTCAACAATATTTAATTTAACTATGATAAAACAAAACATTAATTTAACCAACTAGGAAATGTAGGTAGAATCATGGTATCCTTTGATATTACTGGAAATGATACACTGAGGCTTGAGGATACTTACTGTGTAGTGATGTTTAAAGATATCCTTATGTATTAAAAGTGTGTCACAGTGCTGTAATGATTGTCAAAGCCTGAGTTGGTTCACAAAAGTCTTTGTATTCTGAAATTGAATTAGGTGTGGGCTCAAATTCTAATTGTGTCATTTCAGAAGGGAAATGGTCAGGAATTTGAAAGGATAGTATTATTAGTTTTCAATTCATTAAAAAGTTCTATGTTTAACAGAGTACATTGCCTAAAAATTGATTGTGTATTTTGTAACGAGATGGTGTTAGCCTCAAGAAAATATGAAAGTAAAATCTTGATGAAATGCTCTAGATAGATCTCAGCAGTGTTCCAAGGATTTAGGGGCCACAATTCACTGGTATCAGTCTGTTGCTGTGTAAGAAAATTAGGGAGAGCATGTCAAGTGAATGAGGGGCTCATGAAAAAGTCAGGAGTCTGAGGTTCTACCATTGTTCTTCATATTGTCAGTCATTATGGATTAAGTTTTAACATCATTAAATAAAAAAATAATGAACTACAGATATTATTTGGTAGGAGGTCATACGATTCCAAATCCCATCCTTATATCCTGCAGAGTACTGAGTTTGAAAGTTCCTAGTTTAACTCTTTCAATACCATAGTTACTAAAATTCTCTTGGAAAATTTACCACATTCATTAATAATGTCTATTATGGATGGCTTTCAGAAAAAGGAATATTAATGGTTTTCCCATTCAAGGCATGAGAAAATTAAACATTATCTTCAGATTGTATGCATTCTATCCAGTTATTTATGTACCTGGAAAAGAACACTTTAAACTTTGGACTTTATAAATGCATTAAATATTCAGTTGTGAAGGAAAGAATCACATTTGGAATGAGAGCCATACAAGAATATTTCAAATGATCTGCAAGAGAGGTTTTATACTAATTACTATTAACTCTTTAAGCAAAGAATTGTCAGAGCACTTAGGCAAGTGTGACTAGAAACAAATGTTTCCGTTGCTCTTTCATCATCCAAGACGTGCACCTCCCTTTGTTTGGCTACTGTGTGTCCCCTGCTGTTTCACTTGAGCAAGGTTGTTTCTTTGAAGCTGGGTAGTTGTACTTACTGTTTGCCCAAATTCCCACTGGGAAACAAGTACAAAGGCATGAGGCATTGAGATAAGCATAATGTTGACTATATTCCCAGTTTGTAAAGTCTAAGTTCAACTGAAGCACAGTATATTGAGAGCTCCTCCAGCAGTTCTCTGCTAACTAGCAAGAATGTTGATTAAATGACCAGTGTCATGGTCCAGATTGACATTTGTTATCCGTGAGAATCTTGTCATCTCTTCTAGTTCCTCCTCTCTCTATCCTTTCTTTTTTTCTTATTTGTTTTTTTTATTTTGGTATCATTAATATACTATTACATGAGCAACATTATGGTTAGTAGACTCCCCCCATTATCAAGTCCCCACCACACACCCCATTTCAGTCACTGTTCATCAGCATAGTAAGATGCTATAGAATCACTATTTGTCTTCTCTGTGTTTTACTGCCTTCCCTGTGCCCTACCCTATGCTATCTGTGTTAATCATAATGCCCCTTATTCCCTTATCCCTCCCTTCCCACCCATCCTCCCCAGTCCCTTTCCCTTTGGTAACTGTTAGCCCATTTTTGGGTTCTGTGAGTCTGCTGCTGTTTTGTTCCTTCAGTTTTTTCTTTGTTCTTATACTCCACAGATGAGTGAAATCGTTCAATACTTGTCTTTCTCCACCTAGCTTATTTCACAGAGCATAATACCCTCTATCTCTATCCTTTCTTTACTTAAAATTTTTTTTTATTTTGGTATCATTAATATACACTTACATGAGCTACATTGTGGTTACTAGATTCCCCCATTATCAAGTCCCCACCACATACCCCATTACAGTCACAGTCTGTCAGCGTTCTATCCTTTCTATAATAATAAAAAATACATACGTTTTCCCAAGTAGCTTGAAAAACTTCTATAATCTTCAGCAATCTTACAATCCTGTGTTTATACACCATGAAGCTATGGGAGCCTCTTGCTTTCCTTGGTAAGTGACTTCTACCAAAGACCACCCCGTAAGCCCTTGTCTTTTTTTCCTTCTTTTGGAAAAATGTTTTCTTTTTATAAAAGTCATAAATGTCTATCATTTTGATAAGAGATCTAGGAAACTTGTTATTAAAAAATAGATTTTTGGTTCACCATCTTTACATGTCATGCCTGTTCTGCAGAAGCAGCAAATTTTATATCATTTATTCTATAATTTTATTCACATTTCTTACTTTTTTTTAGTCATAGATACTATTTACCTAATTTATTGATCTTTAAAAAATTTTTAGATATTTTCTATTAAATTCCATGCATGGATGTTTGGGGTTACCTCTCTTAAACTCAAATACTCACCATAATCTCATCCTCTCAATATAACTGTAACAAAATTTGGGGTTATATTGTTTTCCATTATTTTCATTAGTATTACTCTTTAATTGTTGATTTTTATCACAGCTGAGCCATGTGCTACTACTATTATATCACTAAATAACATTATATCATTATAGTAACTTTTGTATTTTTCCATAATTCATCCTCAAACTCCAATGAAGAAGTGAATATCTCCTTTATTACAGCCAAATGCATAAAAATTTCTATTCATTTCTTTTCTTTTCTCTTCTTTTTTTCTTGAAGAAAGTTTTCCTGGAATCCTCGATCCCCTGGTTCCAATATAAATCATCACTCCGATATTCCTGCTACATGATTGTCATTCTGGGGGTGTCATTTGTGCTGGTCTCCATTTCTCAAATTAACAGTTTTTCACATTCCTTGGTTTTCAGTTCCCGTTTAGTAATGAAGCACAAATAATCCCAAGCACTGAGATTCATTAACTGTTGATCATTACCCTCTATAACCAGGTAGGGACCCATCAGCTAAGTTGAGAATATATAGGTCTTTCCTCCTGAGTTTTTAGGTTTCCTTTCCTCAGAGAGAAATTATCCAGTGTCAAAATGACTGCCCCCAACCTGGAAGCAAGTTCAAGAAAGAGACAAGGAGTCCCTGCTAGGGATGTAGACTTTCACTTAATGCTATCGTTCCTGTGCAGAGTCCACTGTTTCAGCATCTCCAGAGAAGGAATTTACAGGACACTCCCCAGTGTTGCTGACAGCCTTTCAAACAACCTTCTGACTTTGAACCACAGCAATACCCCTTCACCATAACCCACTTCCATTCCTGCCCCTTTCCATGACTGAGATACTTCTTGCAATCTTCCTGAAAGCTAAAGCATCAGCTCTCAGTTCTGCTGAATTTCATCCACATTCCAATTTCAAAACTTCTGCTGACAAGTATCTTCTATTATCTTCTTAACTCTCTTTTCTTGTGTTTCTATGTGTTCATAAAATTTTAAAATCTGTAATTGTTATATTGATGGAGTTGCTAGAGAATATGGAAACAAAAGCATGTGTTCAACCCACATGTTCAACTGCCCTCTGTTGTTTTTTCAATCAATTTCTCATTAGTGAAAATTTCCCTCTAACTGTTGTCCTCAGTACATTGCAATGCTCTTCATTTCCCTCTTATTATGAAGCCACAGAGGTTTAATCTCCTAGGAGATGGGCAGTACCTCTGTGCAGTTTTACCATCTTCAGCACCAGTCACCTATTTGGCTATAGAAGTAGTCAGGGATTAACAGTTTTCTACCTCCAGCCACCAAAACAAGAACTTTAAGTAATGCAGAAATCATTCTTATATGTGGACCGACTGAAAACAATTCTTTCTCTCCATCTGTAATAGCTTAAAGTTGAGTCTTTAAATATGTCGAATACATAGACTATTTTTCTGTGGAACTTCTGTTTTCCTAAAACATGCTCTGTTGAGTCTCTGTTGGCACTTATTTTCTCTCAGTAAGCACAAATTTGCAGCTCACTTTTCTTCACTCTGAGAATCTTACTGTTGCTGCTTTCTAGAAATAAGAAGATGCTCATAGTACTATAATGAGCCACACAAATGTGTTAACTTAAAACATGGCATCAGAATCACTTCTAGAAAAGTAATGATCATTGCCCTACAAATTACACTGCTGAAACTAAATGGAGAAAGTAGAAATTTCAAGCTCAATGTTGTAAAACAAAATAAAACAATACAATATAAGTTAAACTGCTCTGCATGAGTCAAACAGGAATTTCTTTTGCATCTGAGCAATTATGGGATTGGAGTTATAGGAAACGGGAAAGTTTGGGAAAGGAGGCAGCCAAGTTGTGATTATTTTGTATTAGTTTGTGGTTATCTGAACACAAACAAAGCCATAAACTCAGGCCATGAAGTTTTGGGAAGGAAAGGGAAAATAGGATTTGGAAAAAATAGAAACAGAACTTTAATTCTATATTTAGTGTTTTATTTCTTTAAAAGAAGTCTTTAAAAATTTATTAGAAAGAGTTAAATATGGCTGATTTCACTAATTTGTGGAATATAAAAACAAAGCAAAACATAAGGAACAAAACAGCAGTAGACTCATAGACACTGAGAAGTGACTAGTGGTTACCAAGGGGGAGGAGCTGGCGTGGGGAGCGGGGAAGGGGACAAAGGGGCAAATAATTTGCAAGCACAACGTGAGTTGATCACAGGGATGGTAGTACAGCATAGAGAATACAGTCAATAATTTTTAACATCTTTCTATGTTGATAGATAGTAACTGCACTAGAGGAGGTGAGGACTTGATAATGTGGGTAACTGTTGAACCACTGTGATGTACAATTGAAACGAACATAAGATTGTATATTAATGACACTTTAATAAAAAAAGAGTTCAATATGTCAAAATGGTGGGAAATATTAGATTACATGGTAGGAACATGCATATTCATGATGTTTGTCTCTGTACCTTTATATATGCTTGAAATACTTCATAATTTAAGAAAAAGCAACAAAGATGGTGCTTCTGAATTGGAAAATCATATTCATATTTTAACTTGGAGAACAAGGCCTGTGGTTGAATGTTTCTGAACATCAGCCTGGTCAGAATTCTCCCAGATCGTAAGACTTAGGTCTAGAATTCATTCCCACATCTGTCCAAAGTTGATCTTTTATCTGAGAGGTTAGTTAAGGAGAGAAAGAAATTAGGAAAGTAGAAGAGAAAAGAAGTGGCAATTATCTTCCACTAGAAAAAGAAAAGAATTCTCAAAGGAATAGATATTAGAGGACTACCCCCCAAAATGTAATGTTCTTTCCATTGTACCATGCTATTCCATGTAGGCAGACTCCTAAACTCTGCTGACTTTACTCCATCCCCTACTTGTGCCTTTATTTTTTTTTGCTGTTATTTTGTTTTCTATGTCATGCGTACTTCATCTATTTATTTGTATGTCTTATTTCCTCATTAAGACTATAGAGTTGAAACAGTGTCCTTTAAACTCATATGTTTTATCTTTGTTAATAAAGGATTTTCTAAAATTAATTGGGGATTGGATGACTTCTTTTTTCACATGGGATCCTTCTTGCCATCCCACGGCACTAGCATTGCATGGATTACACCTTGAAAATGATGGATTAGATGATTCCCTAAGGTGCATTCAAGGACTACCATTAGATGATTCCGTCATTCCCCTGAAATATTGCCCTTTCTTGCACTTGTGGTGGAAGTTCTGCTGAAGCTTATTAAACAGCAGATGCTGAGGTACCCTGCTGCCTTTCAGGGAGCAGGTTTATTTTGTAGCAAGTGACACTTCCAGATGGCCAACGAAATGCAGTCTAGCAAGCTGTTGATGAAATGGCTCAGGAAGTGGTGTAAGGCATTTGTGGGCAGTCCAAATTTCATTCAAAATTAGATATTAACACCATGTTTTACATATTCAAATGGTTTGCAGCTTAATGCCAGGGTTCAGCTTTGTCCATTAAGCTCATGAAGGTCACACTTCATCATTAAACTCTGTACATTTCCTCCACTGCAAGTGTAATCCTGGTAGCTGATTTTATCATTTCTATCTTCCAGGTAAAAAAATTGCCTTATCTAATATACTAATAGATATATGACCTTCTCTTTTGGCTCATTGACATGCAGTATTTTATCTACACTGCCAAGCAAGTTAGATCCTTTTTGTTTCTAATTTTGCTTTTTATATTTTAAAATAAAATGAATTATTATTTGTTAACATTTTCTGGGCTGATTTTTCATTTTAAAATTATCATTCAAGAATGATCATATATCAAGTGCATATTAAATTCTATAATTTAGGTGTAGGTGCTAAGGTATAGACCTAACACAATAGAGACCAGGAAGTATAAAAATCCCAAATTAAAGAAAACATTGAATAAGTGAAATCACTGCATCAGACATTAGAGCACATATGGAATTTAATTTAGAATGTATGTGAGTTATGCAGAAATAAATACTGTGGCATTAGCATAGATTTACTTTCTCCCTACTTCACAGGAATAATATTCTCTAGTTGTCTCCTAGCAATCACTTCCCTAAATGATTTATATTAGGTTATGCCCATGCTTTCACTAAATACATTGTTCCAATTCTCATAAGACCCACAGGGTTCAGGTTTTTTTAAAAAAAGTGATTTGATCTGAAAATTTGGCTTAAGAATCCACTTTTGTAAATATGATCCATGTATACAGTATTATGGGCCTGTTTCCAGATAAACACACCATGGCAAAATGAACTCTGCCTCTACAAAAAAGTAAAAGAAAAATACTCAAAACTTACTAGAACGTCTGTATTACTTATATATCATCACATAACAGTTTACTTCAAGTGTAGCAGCTTAAAGTCGGAAAAATTTTATTATCTCACGTTTCTGTGACTCAGGATTCTGGCCATGATCTAGCTGGATCTTCTGGTTTAGTCTTTATAGGCTGAAATCAAAGTGTGGGCAGTGGCCGCAACCGTGTCTTAAAGCTCATGTGGTGTTTTCAGGGTGTGATTACTAACCACAGAGCCACCTCAAGGCAAGGCAGCCAGCCTCTTCCCAGGATTAATGATCCAAGAGAGAGCAAGTCAGAGTACCCAACAGAAAAGCCAGGCATTCTATAACCCAGGCTTGGCAGTGTTCTCCTACCACTTCAGCTATATTCTGTCCCTCAGAAGAGGGTCTCTAAGTCCTGTCCATGCTCAAGAAGAATGGAACACACAGGAGCATGGACACTAAAAGGCATTGGGGGCAGCCTTAGAGAATAACTACCATACTATGGTTCACATCTTAAATGACTGAAGCAAATATTATTTTGAGTGTTAATTTAAGTATTTTTGATACATAGAATCAGTAGGGTTAATTGAGGCATTCGAGTCTTAAAAACATGGAATTCCTACCCAAGAAAGGCTAAAGAATCAAAAGTCTCTTGAGATAATTTTCCACTTTTACATAAATAGATCTAACTGTAATGCTAATAGAGAATTGGCTTCACATAATTCTATATTGGGAAGAGGAAATTGTTGCCTCTGTGAGATTTGCCTGACTCCAGAGGGAAACATTTATGCATATGGATATTGTATATTGACACATACCTTTATAGTAAGTTATAAACACTCCATCTGATAAAGTAACTTTGTGATTATCCACTACTTTTAATGCCCTAACGCAAAACAAACTTATCATAACACTGTAAGAGGTTAAAGCCTTTTTAAACAGGTATTTTATATTTCATTATATGTATTTTTACTAACAAGTTAAATATTTTTATCAGTATTAACTATAACATTTAATGATTTTATTTATGGTAGGAGAAAACATTCCTGTTCCTCTGAACAAAGAACAATGAGGAAATGGGAGAATTTAACCTACCTGTGATACACAAAATGTCAACAGTGAGCTGACAATCAAAAAGATGCCTTTGTCTCCCTTCAATCGTATATTCTCTACTAGGTTTAAGATTTTAACAAAAACTGTAACTTACATTTTATACCATTCAAAAGCTATTCACATGCAGGAGAAACTTCAGGCCATTTATTAATTACTGTATTTTCAGTTAATCAAATCTATGCTGTGAAGGAATTCAAAAGATTTTCATAAGAGATATGTAGAAAATATTAGTTGCTTTACAGTAATTTTCCAAAATCAATACAGCCTCCCACATTACAGATTGACACTCACCCTTTTTCAAATAAACCTAATTACCATCTCATAACTAAACATTGAAAAAGTAACCCATTTCAGATCAATGTTTCATGATAGATACTTTTAATGATAGCTATCCATATCACACAGCTTTTGTTTGTTAAGCTGACACAGAAAATTAGCTCTGCTTTTTCTTGCTTATGATTTGCACTTGCACATGAACCAGATGGCAGTAAGAATCAGATAAAAGAATAATAAACTTAAGCTAGAAGAATTGAAATTGTTTGAAACAACATATCATCTCAAAGATATAAAAACCCCAATGGTTAAATCCTTTTCCTTTCACTCCTTGTGTGAGCCGTCTAATGCATTTATTTCCATCTACCTTTATTGGAGAATCTGTCCATTAAATTAAACCACAGAAATGCAGAGCAGATGAGTCTTCATTCAGGGAACTAATAAGCCCACTAAGTCGTGAACAGTACATCAGATGAACTGTAGTTTTTCACCTTTCTTACACACCTGGGAGGCATTATACAATTTTTCCTCTGAAGAGGACTTTTTTCCTTGTCCAAAGGAAATACTTTTCTTACACAGGTTCTAAATAATGAGCCACTTTAAGGTAACTGTGTAGAGGGAATTGTGTAGCAGAAGGATGCATAACAGCAGGATGTGTGCTGTTAGAAACCCAAGCTTATTACTTTGATGTGCCAAATGATGCCACAACTCAAAAATTCCTAAAGCTCTATCTGTTTGGCATGCAATGAGGTAAGTGACAAAATAAAGACTTTCTAATATATAGCCTTGCTGTCTCCATGTCAAGGCCTGTATGAAACAGAAACCTATGTCTCATAAAAAGGTCTTATGAGATACTTGCATGAGCATGGATCCTTGGAGAGATTATAAATATGTCCTTATTGCATGAGAAGTTAGCTTTAATAGCCCATTAAGTATAGTTAATAAGAAAGCTATTCTGACAGTGGATAAAAAGAACATAAGAACTTGAATTGGTGAATAAAGAGAAGTAAGAGATGAAGGTTTAAGAGAATACCAGTTATTTCAGATTAAATAATAATTAAATAAGTAGAGATAGCCATATATGTATGTTATAACCTAATATCTGCATAAATCAAACACTAATATAATAAAAATAGAAATATGTGGATATCTTTAAAAATATTTTTATTATTTTCAAATTGTTCAAATATACATCTTGATAAATTACCTATTTCAAATGAAAAATTACCCCACAATTCTGGGAGGCTGAGGACATGTGTGGGCATTAAAAAAATTAACATTTTCAGGTAAGAACAGAGAATTGGAATTGCTAAATGCCATTTGCTGAAGAACACTGATTTTTGTGATACTATTTGAACCAATGGCTTCATATAATTGTATGAAATAATTCTAGCACTTTTCAATAAGTAAAGCAAGTTGAAATAACTAAAGGGGTGGGATAAACTCTGCATGAATAGTTTAAATGCTGTTGGTGCTTTTTGGGTGAGTTGCAGGTTAAATTCTGATAGGACTGGAGAAAGCTGAAAGAAAATTAAACACATACAATTTTATTTTGTGTATTTCTAACTTAAGATAATACTTCTTATATGACAATTGACCTCTGTTTATATTTTTAATAATATTTTAAATATAGCATATGTAAAAAGGTATTATTGATGAATACCACCCTGAGTTGAGAAAAAAAAGGTTTGAATTAACATACATTTGACAGAATTAAATGTTCATATTTTTCCAAAAGTAACTAGCTTGTATTTTTAAAAATAAAATTTCGAAATTCTGTAAATGAAAATACATTTAAAAATGAAAATTGTTCTCCAGAAACATTGACTTCAACGGTCCTTAGCACCCTATGAGTTTAGTGCAAAGTAAACAAAAATAAAACCTTGGTTGTTCATTTTTTAATGTTTTTAAATACTCAGTTTGAGTAATGGAAAACTTTAAAGTGCCACTATACCTACTAGCTTAAAAAGTACAACTGAACACTGAATTATATTAATAGTCGCCTGTCTCACCTAATAACCCATTCACCTCCTGGCCAATTACAAAGCACTTTCTAAACCTTGATCCGTGTAACTTATAGCTGCAATGCCCTTGGGGAAAATGGCATTAAAATGGGAAGAAGGGACTACTAAATGATATCCCAGGACTCTCAGTAATTTACCATGTGTAAAGAATAGGCTGTAGTATGGGGAGCTTAATCACTGGCCGCTAAAGAGTGAGTAATATACTTACTTATTCATCAATTCCACTTACAAAGAACATTTGGAGTATGTTTTGGTGCATATATCACCTGTCAGTGTGCTCCAGACAGTAGATAAACTGTTGGTAAGTTTATGAACTTAAACCAGAACAAAGAGCAAACCAACTGCTTTCATGGAGTTTAAGTCTTCTATTTCAATGGAGATATTTTGAATTTCTTATGTTCACGGTCTCACTGAAGAGTTTTTGTTTTTCACTTGAAAGAAAAGTAAGGTAGTCATATGGCTATAGTCATAGCCTTAATTCTTAAGGACTCACAGATGTTTCTGATAAGTGAGATAGGGAATTGATTGCCAATTTGTATTCATGAAAATTCCAAAATTATTCAGAACAGAATTTAGCAGCTGCAGGAAAATCTCTTTAAATTTCAAAACTTTACAACCAATGTTCTTTTTTCCTCTGATAATGTGTGTATACATTAGCTATGTCTAATGCATTTCATTGAAAATAATGGCACATTATTTTAAAAATATTTTTGGCCGCAATGAGAGAAAATAATTATCTGAAAAATTAATACTTGAGAACCAGCAATCTGTACTTATTTTGCCTTAAAAAAAATCATGACAAAGTTCACCCAATATAAAACCTCTTCATATCTAAAAAATAAAAGGTAAAAAATAAAATATATACAAAAATTAAGCAGCTAGCTTACATAGTTGTGGTATAGGTTTAAACATCACAAAAAAATTAAATTAGAAAAGTCAAACTACAGTGACTTCAATAAATAGAATATTTTTTTTCCTTCATCACAATCTAGAAATGAGTGGAAGGTCAGATAACTCTGATGCAGGAAATAAATAGGGTCCAATGTTCCTTTCACAGTTTTGCTTTGACAATGACAAAGCCCTGTTTTCATATTCATTGTTGGATGTTAAGTCAGTGCTGATATGTACTATAACTTGTGGCAAGAGAAAAGGCTATTCAAATACACTGCATTTAACAAGTGAGTTGAATGTTCATTCATTTTCATATTCCACAGAAGAAAGAATAGTCATAACTAACTCAAGGAGGTTAAAAAATGTCCTAGCAGTCATGTGCCCAGAAAAAAAAATCTACAGTAATGGAAGAATGGATTTGGAATGACCATAAATAATGGACCCAAATACACAAGTCCTTCCTCATTCTCATACACAGACTCATTCCACAATTTGTTGCATCTTGCTCAGCATAGGATCTCTTGGTGAAGCATAGTCCCCTTAATCAAACCTAAATATGACTCTCTGCAATCTGATAATCCATAAGCTAATAGGCAATTTACATGATGACCTCTCACCCAAAAAAGCAATAGGAAAGTGTATTACTCTACCATAGGCAAATAATTAGCCTTGGTAGGCCAAGCATTTGGTTTGGTTTCATCAGGAAAGCAGTAAAATTCCCTCAAAAAGAAAAAAAAATAAGGTTTCCAGTTGATTTTATTCCAGTCAGGTTTTTTTTTGTTGTTGTTAAAATAATCCTGCCTCAAAATTTCCTCTAGATATACACCTCAAGCTCGCCAATTCTTCTGTTTACTGGTTCTGGGCTAGACCCATCTACTCTCCAGTGCTATAAAGGCAGCTAAATTGGAGATACCCTGAAACAACACAGTTGGATGACGAGGCAACGCCTACAGTCTGAGCTTTACTGCAGACTGGCTCCCTATTCTGACTAAAACAAAAATTAATCTGGAGACCATGGAGATTGGTTGCAGGTGAAAATCTCATCTTCTGCTATTTAGGATAAAAAGAAAGTTGGTATTTTAATGTTTTCAGAGCCCATATTATTGGTTCCTCAGTCAATATGATTGCTGATTGTGACAGAGATTGCCTCTCTTAGCAGTGCTCTATTTTCTTCTATATAGGATGGCAAAAATTACTTCTTGCCTGATCTGAGCTTTCTTTACTAGTAATTTTGCTAAAACATCACATCATTTATCTGAATTTTTCTAACAAGTTCCAGAAAAGCTACAGACTTGGTAAGCATATGGCCTGCTATTGAAATTATCACAAGTGATAGCTCTACAAGTGTTCTGCTGTGTTCTAACATGAGTCGTCATCTTTCCAGCCAGAACACTCACGCATCCCTTTTCACTTCCATACAGCAATGCTGAGCCACAGGATTTGCTGTTTGCTTAGTAGCACCTCATTTCTAGGTCCTTTTCTGTATCAATTAAAGACTAGGTTTATTAAAAATAGACCATAAAGCAGATTAGTTTAAAAATGAGTTATTTCTCCCCCATGTGCAGTGTGGGAGTGGTCCAGAAGAAAAGTGTCATGCCTCTGTGAAGTCCTTTATATAAAGGAACCCAGTTTCTTTCCATTCGGCTGCCCTTCCTTCTCCTGCAGTATTCATTTCATCTATACATCCGGAAGTCATTTTCAAGCCATGTCTCAGCCCATAGAAATAGGAACATCTCACTGGAGGCAGGCAACTTTCTTTTGAGCAAGACACTCAAACGTTACACAGATTATGTATATTATACAGTATTGCATTAGAGAGAACTGAATCACGCTTAGAATCGAGGCCATGTTTATCTGCCAAGTACCCAGCAGACAGATTCCTCTTCGGTGAGGGACCTGGTGAGCCAGCTAGGTGGGATGTGCCAGAACGTGTATTTCCGCTGTCAGTTTTTGCAGGCATTGCCTCAGTTGCAAAGAGTCATTTTATCTAAGGACAAGCCCCATCCAGGGCAACCTATATGTAATGATTAATTCACATGGAAATCTGGAGTCTGGTACTCTCACCAAAACTGAGGAAACTCCTGAAAGCCTATTCAATTTGCAAAACCAAAGCTGGGCTGGAGTGTGACTTCTCTCTCTGACCACTCTTATTTCCTTCCCTGCTTCCACAGGTATTGATCCCAAAGACCCTCCTTAACAAATATCCTGCAACTATACTCCATCTCAGAGTCAGCTTCCTGAAGAACCCAATAATGAACAGTGATAAGGTACTTCATTTAGTGAACACATATATAAATTTATCTTTCTATAATTTAGCTAGCACATTAAGGTAAATATGATGGATATCCCTATACATGCCATCTACCTGATTCAAACTTTCCTCCAAAATAGAAATTTTTCCTACAGAGGAGATTATCCTCTACCCTTGTCCTTGTGACTACAGTGTCAAGTGCATAATGAGAATAAGGAAAATATGTGGCTTTAATCATTTCAATGTAAATTAACATGGCTCCTTAACAATATATGTATTATATCTGTATCCAAAAGCTTAATTCCTGATGAGTAACCAGACTCTTTCATCACTTCATTCCAAATTTATGACAAGTTTGCCGACAATGGTAATACTCCAACCCTCTCTGCTTCTATTTGTAAGGACTAGCCTTAATTTAAATGGCTCATGGCAAAGCCAATACATCATATATCACTAGAAAGACTAAAAAAGGCAGCCTTTGATCAGCCTCATAAGCAGTGCTTCTAGAAGAAAGAAACGCAAACAGTGGAAAGAACATAAGGTCTATTAAGGTTTCACAAAAGCAGGAGGATTCAGCCTGCTCCTTCCTGTTCTTAAGGACAAATGAGGAGAGGAGATCTAGGGGGAGGCTGTCAGTGGGCACAGGAGTGACTTTCCTTATGAACCAGGGGAGTGATGTTCCCAGAGCAGAAGAACAAACAAAGGTGATAAATTCCTGCTAGTTGGAAGATAAGACTTCTTTCTGAATAGCTATGCCATTTCTATCCTGCTATTACATTTTTTTTTGAGTCAAATGAAGGCCAAAATTTTAATACATTCTACATTACATAAATTACCATAGTGTGTTTTGCTGTTTTGACCTTTTCAGCATTCCTTCTATAATTTGATTGGGCAGCTATTATACATGCTTTCATTTACAACACTTAACCTGAAAGGAAGAGAGGTATTGAGCCAAACAAGGCAAATACTAAAATAACACAGAGACTTAATTAGAGGTATAATGTGCTGTAAGCCAGGGGATCAAAATACCAGCAAGTCTGGAACTGCCTTGTGAGCTTCTTGATTGACACAGGCATCAAGGGAAGTGAAAATGATTAATAAAGTAAGGACAACTAAAACCAATTATTGGTAATATTAACAGGTCATATACATTAATATTTTCTCTACTATATTAGATGCAATAATAAAAATGTTTTAAAAATAAATTCACAATTGAGAAATGTGAAATGTACCAAACTTATGAGAGAGCGGTCTTGGATAAAAAAAAATTTGGCAGAACAAATCCAATCCATCAGGTGGCATTTCTTGAGTGCCTAAAAAGTATAATGCATTGAATTAGGAACTGAGTAAAAATAAATAGAATACATACTTCAAGCAGCTTACATTCTCCAGCCAAAGTTGCAGACAAGGAATGTGTACTGACACAAACCCATACAACTGAGTGATTTTCCCCAAGAGCATTCAGCAACCTGAATGAAGAAGTAGTGGTGATGGACAGTTGAATTGATTGAGGGTTGAACTTTGCCCATCCATGTGGCAGAAAGATTAAAGGACAAAGAAGTTGAGGTTGTTTGTAAGATGGTGGTTTTAGTAAGTTCTAGGTATATGATAAATGGTGTATAGAATGTGAAGAAGGGGAAGAAAGACACATCGGACAGGGAAGAGAATATAGTGTTTGGAAATCAGGAGGAGATGTTAGTTTGGAAATAGCTTTAAGAAAATACACTGGAGGAAAAAAAATGAAAAGAGCCTCAGGGATCTACCTGTGTGACTTTAATAAACAATTGACTATTTATGTCATCAGAGTTCCAGAAGGTAAGGAGAAAGAGGGTGAAAAGAAACTTTTAGGATCAAAAGAAACTAAAAGAAATTACTGCTGAAAACTTCTCAGATCTGACAAAAGCCCTAGACCTACAGATTTAAGAATCTGAGTGAAGCATACACACACATACACATGTACACACACATAAATCCACACCAAGACACATCAGGAGTGAATGTTGAAAATTATGAATAAAGAAAAAGTCTTGAAAACAGTGATAGTGAAATAACAACTTACTTATAAAAGTTATAGGTAAAATAACCTAAAGTAATTAGCAGGTTTCTAATCCCACATAGGCCAGGAGGAAGTGGGACAACAGTATTCAAATGTTAATAGAAAGGAACTGTCAACTCAGAATTCCACATCCAGAGAAAATAAACCCCAAGAATGAAGAGGATATCAAGACATACCCAGATGAAGGAAACCTAAGAGAATTTATCACCAAACTTACCCTAAAAGATTGGCTAAAGAAGTTCACTGAACAAAAAAGAAATGATTAAAGAAGAAACCTTAGCACATTGGGAAGAGAAATAGCAGAGGTAAAATAGGGGCAAAAGCAATAGCTTTTTCCTTCTCCTCTTGAGTTTTATCAATTTATTTGATGTTTGAAGCAAAAATTTAACAAACACTTCATGTTGTGGCTTTAAATGTATGTAGAAGAAAAGTTTAAAACAATCATATTATGAACAAGTGAGGCAAACGGATAGAATGATAGGTTACTGCAGGTAAAACTGCAATTATTTCCAGAATCTCTCACCTGACCTTAGTGCATCTCCATATCAATAGGTGATTACAAGAGTTGGGAGAGCAAGGGCATATCTGGGCCAGAAAGGTTTGGTGGGGTCCCCTTTTGCAGCCCGGTTGTGAGAGAGAGACATGGGCGAGCAGAAGTGGATGACTGCTTGTAAGCAATAAACCATTTTCTCCCACTTGATTTCTCCCTTTGATTGATTTCAGCTTCAAAGGTTATTTGCCTTGGTGTGGGAACATATTTTCCCCCAGGAGTTACAGTTAGGCTTCTACATTTCACTCTAACTAGTAAAATGTCCATGTGAATCTGTTGTGATAAGTTGTGTACATATTATGTCATACCAGTAAGATATACTCAAAACAATCCCACTAGCAATACATAAATATTCTAGTTGTCTCACACTCTTTGTCTATTAGTATATGTCAATCACTTTGATTTTAACCATTCAAGTGGGTATGACATTGTTCTAATTGTGGTTTTAATTTATATTTCCCTGTAGCTAATGACATAGTCTTTTTCTTGTCTTTTTTCTTTTCTATATTATATGTATTAAAAAGGAGAGATATTTAATTTTGATGAAGTCCAATTTATCATTTTATCTCTTTATACCTTTTTGCTTTTTGGGTCCTTGTAACATATCACTGCCTAATCCAAGATCACAAAGATATTCTCCTATGTTTTCTTCTACAAGCTTTGTAATTTCAGCTTTCATGTCTATGTTTAAAATCAGATGAATTAGTTGTTATGTGATATGAAGTAGAGATCAGATTCATTTCTTTATATTTATCAAATTTTTTCAGCAACATTAAGTCTTTCCTTTTTTCCACTGAATTGCTTTCACACCTTTATTTAACACCAATGAAGTCTATTAATCAACTTTCTATTCTGTTCCATTTATCTGTTTTTCTTCCTTATAACAATACCAAATTATTTTGAACACTGACATTTTACAGTAAATATTGAAATACAGTAGCATGAGTCTTTCAGCTATTTTTAAAGTCAGTATTGTTTGCTTTTCTAGGCCATTTGCATTTTCATTTAAAATTTAAAACTTACTTGTCAATTTCTCCAAACAGGCTTATTGGAATTTTGGCTGAACTTTATGACAAATGATGTTGATATAGGAATAATTTTGGATTGAATTCACATCTTAACAATATTGTCATCTAGATCATGAATAGTATATATTGTTCTACTAACTTTCCCTAATTTCTCTAAACATTTTTTGTTTACTTTTTAGTTTTTATTGTAGTAGGCCTGAACATTTTTGTTAAAATTTTTCCTAATATTTTAAAGTTTATAATGCTATCATATCTTAGCCCATCATTAAAATAACACCGATTTAAGAAAAATAATAAAAATAAACAAAATACCTAATAAACACTGAGTTAGGCATTAGCTATAGAAACATTTTTTTAAAATGGATTGTCCTATTTTTCCCCTCTTGTGTTATTTGCAAATAATGCAGTTGAATAAATCAGGACAAATATTTCTAGGAGAATGTTGCTTTAGGAAAGCAAAAAATAATGAAATTTATAACAACAGCCAAAATTGTATTATAAAGAAGAACTGGTCGATTTGATGGGCAGAAGACCAGAGCTCTGGCCTACGCTGTCCCACTCCTAGCTATCTGACCTTGAACAAGTTGTATAACCTCTGTTGTCTCTTGACTTCAATTTTTCTCATCTGCAAAATAAAAAGGATAAGCTAAATGATTCCTAAGTCCCTCTATTTCTAAAGGTAGTACACAAATAGACTATTACTTAAAAGTCATAGGATTGGAAAGTGGATTATATTGAACCAGAAATTTATTAAGCTTTCAGGATGTTACCATTTATGAAAATGTGTGCTTTTCAAAGCAATTTTTTGTTTGGCAAACCAATTATTTTTTTTTCTAGAACAAGGGCTCAATATTAATTCCACTGTGAATATGATAAATTTGTCATGATTTAGGTACCAAAATTATGGACATATGAATGTTTTATTCCTTTAGGAAACAATAAACAATCATATTTAAGACACACTGTTTCAGAGAATTGATATATTATCTTTGGACACAACACTGAATGGGGATTTAGTAAATTTCCTTTATTACTGGTAAAGTATATGATAGCAGGTAGGGCTTTTTACATTTTAATTAGACCACTGATGTACAGAATATGAAACAGATCATGGTATATATATAGTATTATTAGGTAGAAGTGTTCAACAACAGTTTATAGACAATCTTAATTATTCCCAGATTCTATATTTGTGAATTCATCTGCTTGCTAAAATATATTTGTAAATTCATACTTGTGGCACTTTCATGGTCATTCATGAACATGCTCAGAGCAGCAAAAAATTTGGGTCACCTGACAGCCACATTCCCAGCTGGCATGGTGCAAGTCCCAGATTGCTTTTTCGCTTCAGTTCTCATCCAGAGATGACTAGAGGATGGAGACAGTAGGGGTGGTGGAGTGAAGTACAAGAAGCTCCAATTCTGGGATGAGGATTAAATCTTAATTTGGGCACCTGTGAGTGGAGCAGCCTTAAGCAAGTCACTTAATAGTTCTGAACCTCATTTTCTCTTTTGCAAAATAAGAAAAGAGAATCTACCAGCGTGAATTGCTTTTAGTATTTAAGATTCTAATCTATGTGAGATATATATATATGTACACACACACATATATGTATATGTGTACATATTTCCCCTGGGGCAATGGTTCAGCATTTGCAAATTCAGTATTTGACAACGTTTTAGAATATAACTGTTGTGCATAACAAGAATGGACTATACATTATGTCATACTACAAATCTATATTAAGGGGAAAAAACATTTACATAAACAGTTGACCCCTGAATAACATGGGGGTTAGGAGTGCTGACCCCTGGGCAGTCAAAAATCTCCATATAACTTCTGGTTCTTCAAAAACTTAGCTACTAATAGCCTACTATTGACTGGGAACCTTACCAATAACATAAACAGATTAACACAAAATTTGTATGTTATATGTATTATATACTATATTCTTACAATAAAGTAAGCTAGAGAAAAGATATTGTTTTTTTCCAATTCTCACAAATCTAATGTCACAAATTTTCTAATATATATATATATATATATTGGAAAAAATCTTATTTAAGTGGACCCACACATTTTAAACCCATGTTGTTCAAGGATCAACTGTATACTATTTTGTGATCAATTATATAGACTGTACAGGTATGTTATTTTGAGCAAGTATCTTCTAATTTAATATGGAAGGTTGAATATACGAGTTTTTGTTTGGTCCCTAAAACCACTAAAATAATAGTTAAGAAATAAAAAGTAGATACAGAGAATGAAAAAGAGGAGAAAGGAGACAAGATATTTGAATGAAATTTGGGAGACTGAATGTAAGTACTCAAGGTCATGATTAGAGAAGAGAAAGCTGAAAGTATCAGTAAAAAAGCAGTAAAGGCAAACAATGCCCTCCTTCCTTTCAGTAATAGGTCTTCTCTCTTTTAGCTGATGCATGAACTGCCCAGGCATGAATACATTTCTCAACATCTCTTGCAGCTATGTATGTTCACTAGGATACAGGGAATGGAGTGCAAATGAAAGTAACTTGTGTGATTCCCAGATCAAGTCCTTTGAGAAAAAGGCTATTTGCCCTCCAATTATGTTTTCCCCATCCTTCTTGGTACAACTTGGATGCAGTACTGGTGGTCCAATCTTCACATTCAGATGAGTGTAATACAATAAATGATGACAAAGAAGACAGAAGGAACCTGGGTTCCCCAGACAACCTCTAGGAGTAGCTACTACTCCTTTTGGACAGTCTTGCTGTTCCCTGGCTGTCTGTGAAGGACAGGTGAGGAATGGGATGAGACTATTGGGCCCTCCAGGTCCCTTTCTCCACCCCAACGGAAGACAGGAAGTTTATTCTCTTGAATGAATGAATCAGAAATAGACTGAATAAGAGGAACCAGGGCTTAGCTGAGGACAGAGGTAAAGCACCATATCAAAATAGAAAAAAACTAAAATGGTTAAACTTGAAACTGTACAACTCCAATCCCTTTTCCTAGCTCTACAGCAGGCTTCCCATATAAGAAACTTGGAAGACTCCTCTTTAAGGAAAATGATAAGCCAAAGAATAAAATGTACAAAGATTGATGTGTCTCTCAAAAATATGGTAAAGTCCTGCACTGAAGACCAGACCTTTGAACCTCATTCAACATTGACAGCATTCAGACTTTTCCAGTCAATGGTCTGGAGCTATATTCTCAAGTACTGTGCATGTTGTATTCATAATGCAAAGGGACTTATCAAGTACAATAGCTTTTTCTTAGTGGTGTATGAGCAACAATTTGTCTGTAATTTAATGCAGGATATCCTAGAATGCCCTAGATCTCCAAACCCCTGGGAATTTTACTAATCTAGCAGGCCTCTGGTTTATATGGATTTATTACCACCTTCTGGCAATATTTCACTGTCATGACTCTCAGTTGGATATAATATGCAATTGATGCTACAAAGAAAAAAACAACTTTTTGCAGTTCTACCAGTCATATAGTCAGATCTTTGGTCTGATATTCAACAGAATCTACCTAGTGACTGTAGATATACCATAAAGGCTCTTTGATTTTGACGGCCTAACTTAAATTCACAATTAGCCTTTTTTAAGGTCTGCAAAGCCATAAAAAAAAAAGGTCATACCACATTATTAAAAGTGTAATTATCATTTGGCCTTATACTGATCAACTAAACTTACCTTACACTTACACCACAGGTGAAAACATGATCAACTATGATGCCACTGAATGTAAGCGGTTATTAACATCCCATTTATCATTTGGAACATGGCCCTATTTCATTCAGTGATAAGCCCACTCTAAAATCCCAGCCTGCACCATGACTTTCTAGGGCCAGTCCTGGTCAATTATTTCAGCCCAACTTCCCTTACAATGTGGCTTTTGCTAAGGCTTGCATGCTGATACTTTGTTAGTGGCAAAATCCCAGGTAGTGAGATGGTGGGGGGTAACCATGAACATGCAAGGAGAAAGCAAACACAGGTTTGTTACTAAACTGGTTCACCTGCACAAGCCATCCTATGTGGGCTTGGACACTGGAGCTACCCCATCTCCCACGGCAGTAGAAATGTTGGAAACTGCTTCCTTCTGAGCTCAGGATTGCTGAGACAGCCAGCAGTATTTAGCGATAAGGCGATGGAGGCCGCTGTGGTCACATCCTCTAGTGGTCAAACATGCAGAAAAGGAAGTAGGAAGTGAATCTGGTAGGTGCTTAAATTGGGTCAAGTATAAATTCCGAACATTGTTCTTGGAATTATATTTTGTTTTTATTCTTATATTACTCCACTCATTTGTTAGCAATAGGATTAATGTTTGTCCTCGCCCGCGAGGACCTATTAAGACGTGGGAGACCTCGGGGGAGCCGCGACCACCTATGAAATGGGATGAGAGGAAAAACGACACGAAGAGCCTGCAAGGTTGTGTCAAGCTCTCATTTATTAGCAGAAAAGGCAGGGAATATATAGCATTTGAAGGGGCGTGGTAAGGAGTAGCTTCTTTTGGTTGGTTGCCCATTATGATAATGAGGTAGCTTACAAAGTCCAATCACACACCGAGATGTGCACATGCTCAGTAGTCTTTGACGTAAGCAACGGACCTAGTTGAGGACTTAGCGGGAAGCTGTGGCGGGAAACTGGCCAAGAAGAAGTAAACAACAAGATGGAGTCTTTAAAACAAAATGGCGGGTGCTTTTCCACTGGCAAAGGTCAGGTACTTTTCCACTGCCTAACTTCCTTGTTCTTGTGGTTAGTATAGAAGATGGCTGAGCTCTCACAAGATGGTGTCACAGATGACAACGGCTCCTGACAGTACCCCGCAAAATGCAAAATTCGTATATTGAAACTCTAAGCCCAATTGTTTGTGTTACAAAACATAGGAATAAGGTACACTTCTGTGAAGAAACCTTCTTAAATTATTGTTTTCCTTGGTTTTAATTTTAAATAGAGAATTACTAAGCTTTTGAGTATGAAGTATGTTATATATTACTAAATTTGTATTTAGAAAATTTCTACCAGTTTGTTCATGTCAAACATTGAGATTAACATTTTAAAAATCATAGCTAGTTTACTATTTGAAACAATTATTTTACTAATTTTTTTATTTTAATTTCCTGTAATTACAAATGATAAATGTTAACATTTATTTTTTGGCATATTTTCTTTTTTTTTTTCATTTTCATTCATTTGTTTTACTGTGAGATTTATTACAGGAACTTCCGTCTCGGTTTTCCTTTTTGGCATATTTTCTAGTGAACTTTAGGCTGGTCTTTCTAGGTCTTCTTGCAAAAAACTTTCATTAAAATTTTAATTGTAATTACATTGAACTTAAGAGTGGGTTTAGAAATAATTGACCAATTTACTATAATACCCATTTATCCAAGTACTCATTCAGCAAAGTTTACATTTGTATGCCTAGAACAGTCTGCATATTTGTGTGTTTGCTTATGGTGTGTATATTGCATATTTTTTATTCATGCATGCCATCCCACCTCAGTTTTAGAAATCATTTAAGATATCTATCATAAATACTTTCAACAGAGATGAAATAAGTGTTTTCCAAGTAGAAATTATGGTAGTTATGCTTCAGTCTAAAGAATCACATGTACAATGCATCACATGTCTTTAAGATACTCAACATTTCTTCATATGAAGCATTATAGTGGAGTCATTGAAGATTCAGGCCCTAGATTATTCAAGTGAATCTTAAGCCCACCCCTACTTCTCATTGTTCTGTGATTTTTAGCAAAATATTTAAATTCTCTTAAGAATTTCTCACATTTATATAACATAGGAATAATAAAAGTCATAATACTGTTATTAAGGCATCATAAATCTTATATGAGGATTAAATGAAATCAATACCATAAAATATTAGAGAAGGAACAATCAACAGAGTTTAGCTATTAATATTATTATTGGTTTAATTGTCTAAATATTTCCCTTTGTCTCTGCATTTTCTGTTGGAACATAAAGCTCTCTCCCTTTACGGATTCCACCACTTAATCCTACTTGGTAATGCAAAGCTCTCTACTCCTTGGAGTGAAGTGAAGCTAACTTGCAAATCGGCTTTTATTTTCTGACTCAGTCAAAGTGCTATCCTTTATATAAAATAAATGCAGTAAGGTCTTGGACATTTGCTGAAGAGAGATTACAATTTATACTTTTTACCTCAAAATGCATTGAGGAAGCTATATTATAAGCAACATTATTTAAAATGTCAAAAAGATTAAAATATACCAGTTTTCTGGAAAAACCTGCATATGGCTATGGCAGAGGCCAGAGATCTGTATGTGTGTGTCTGATAATATAGAAGATAACATATAAATTGACAAATGATTCCCTCAACAACATCCATTCATTCCACAACAAAGCAACAGGTTTCTTAAAACTGCTTCCTAGAAATTCCATCTCTGTAGACCAATGACAATGGAAAAACCAATAGAGGTTACTCTAAAAGAATAACAAAACAGGATTCAAGTACTTAGTTCCTTGGTGACATAACTTAATTCAGAGTAGTTTTGTCCTCCTTTCCATGTAGATTCTAACATTTTTTGTTCAAGTTATATTTAGATATTTTATGCATATTTTCTAAGTGCCAGTGATACTAGAATGCATAAAGTGATGTCCTTGCCCTTGAGAAACTTACAACCTGGAAAGGAAGTTGGATCCATGAAGAGGTCATCTCAGCACAATGCTTTAAAAGCTGTCAGCGTTCTAACAATGCATGTTGCTTACAGAGGAGGAAGCAGATTCTGTCTTGTGATGCAAATGGATAGATTTCACAGAGAAGATGACATCTAAGCTAAGTCTTCAAAGATGAATAAGTGTTTTTTAGGTAGAGGAAAAAGTAGGCCATTTGGCACATAGGGGTATTTTACTTAATCATTTGGAAAAATATACCCATAGAATTTTCTTGGAAAATACAAGAATTACATGAAGTTAGTTATATGACAAGATAGCTGCTGTAAAATTTGTCATGTATCTTGACAATAGAGAAACACGATTAAAGTGTTGTATAGTTACATGACATGTAATAAAACAAATCCGTAAAGAGATTTCATTGGAATATAATCTTTGGATGCTCAATATTAGCTAATATTTTAAAAACTTATACTTGAAATATAATATCCATATAGAAACACACAAATATCCTCATTGTACAACTTGATACATTTTCACAACTAAACAGATCAGTGTATCCAGAACTCAGAAATATTACTGAGTGCAAGCTCATGCAATTAGCTTCAGGACATGCCAATAAATTGAGACAAGGTGCTGGGGCAAGAAAAGTGACTTTATTTGGAAAGTCAGCCGACCAAGACGACCATAGACAAGGTCCTAAAGCACCATCTTAACTCAGGATTATCTGCAGCTACTTTAATGCCAGGAAAAGGGGGAGGGAGCCGGGGTGGTTAGGGAGTGACTGAAGGCTGCAGGCATCGGGCACCAGCAAGGGTCCCAGGAGAGCTGAGAAACTCAGAGTCCTTAGTTAGTTGAATCTCGCAGACCTGGGGCTGGTCACGATGTTCCTAAATCCTTTGACAAGGCAGTCATTGTTTCCCTATCTCCTGGAGGAGGCCTGAGCTATTTGCAGAAATCTCAAACTGTTAGTGAAATTCCTTTTGACGATCAACAAGCCTATGTGCAGGGCTGCAGGGCTGAGCTGAAGCTCTTTTCCTTTTTGTCCTTTTGACAGAAAGGTTAAGGCAGCAAAGAACACATACACAGTATGGAGGCAGAGATGCCAGACATTTTCTATCTGTTACAGAAACAGAGTATTACTAGCGTTTCTGAAACTTATCAGGAACCCTTCTCATAATAACTTAAAGTCACTATGCAATTCCCCAACAGGGCCATTACCCAGGCTTCTAGCTTAGGTTGGTTTCACACTAATTTTCTCTCTTGATATAAAGGAAATCAGACAAGATATTTATAAAGTTCTGGGTGGCTTCTTTCACTCAACATTTGGTTTTTAAAACTGATCCATATTATTAAGTATAGCAGAGGATGGTGTCTTCTCCTTGTTGTATAATATTTCATTATATAATCATTATATAACTGTCCTCGCCCGCGAGGACCTATTAAGACGTGGGAGACCTCGGGGGAGCCGCGACCACCTATGAAATGGGATGAGAGGAAAAACGACACGAAGAGCCTGCAAGGTTGTGTCAAGCTCTCATTTATTAGCAGAAAAGGCAGGGAATATATAGCATTTGAAGGGGCGTGGTAGGGAGTAGCTTCTTTTGGTTGGTTGCCCATTATGATAATGAGGTAGCTTACAAAGTCCAATCACACACCGAGTTGTGCACATGCTCAGTAGTCTTTGACGTAAGCAACGGACCTAGTTGAGGACTTAGCGGGAAGCTGTGGCGGGAAAACTGGCCAAGAAGAAGTAAACACCAAGATGGAGTCTTTAAAACAAAATGGTGGGTGCTTTTCCACTGGCAAAGGTCAGGTACTTTTCCACTGCCTAACTTCCTTGTTCTTGTGGTTAGTATAGAAGATGGCTGAGCTCTCACAAGATGGTGTCACAGATGACAACGGCTCCTGACAGTTCCCCCTTCTTTATTATATATGGCAGGTGCTGTTGCCATAATAGAGGACTGTGCCTGTCTTAGGTTGACTCACAACAAGAGAATCCTTACCCGTCATGGGAGCACAGGTAGCATGACCTGCTTCCTGTCTTAGGTTGGTATCCTCTTTTGCGTGTCTTACCCGTTTTTGACTATCCAGCCTCTGTATATGGGGGATGTAAGCTAGACCAATGCCTGTCTTAGGCCACTAGACATTGCCTTTGTGGCTGCAAAAGGCATGTTCAGGTGTTACCCGTCATTGGCCACTTGGTCAGCGTGTTAAAAGACAGGAGTGTCGTTTGGGCAGACACCGTTGTAGTCATCCAGTCCTTGCTCAGTGAGTTCTAAGCGATGGTAGTGGACTTGGATGGGTCTAGTTCGTAGATCATCTATTTGATCTTTCACGAACTGCGTGAGCCGCCGCAGGGCCCAAGGGCCAAATGAAATAAGCAGAAGAAGTCCAAGTAAGGGGCCAAAAATAGAGGGGAGTAAGGTGGTTAGAAAGGGAGAGGTGGAGAACCAGTTCTGATACCAACTTTCATTTTGCTCTCTCTCTTTTTTGCGTTTCTCTAAGCTATCTTTGACTCTTTTCATGCTGTCTTCTACTATGCCTGTTTTATCTGCATAGAAGCAGCATTCCTCTGTAAGGTAAAAGAAGGGAAATCTCAGGGGTTGCTTTCCCTGGATGAAATGTTATTAACACATTTTATTAATCTTTCTGGGAGCCATCTGGCTGACTGGTGTTCTTGATCATAGACACATGCGTGTCCTTTTCCCCATATGAGTACTGGATGGGGTCCGTGCCACTGATTAGTTAGGGGGTCCTTCCAAAGGACCTGAGCATAAGTATCTTTGGTGGCCGGATGCCATAGTCTGTCTGCTGCAGACTTGCCTTGTTCGTCTACTGTTAGGAAGTTGAGGACGAACAGTGCATGATTGAGAAGATTTTTAGGATTTTTATAGTAGTTAGAGAGCTCTGTGGATGATCCTTTTTGTTTAGAAATTTGATTTTTAACTTTTTGATGAGCTCTCTCTATAATCCCTGTCCCTGGGGATTATATGGGATGCCAGTAAGATGTTTTATTTGGAGGCAATGGCAAAACTCTTTAAAGTTTTTAGCAGTATACCCAGGACCATTGTCTGTTTTTATACATTTAGGAATTCCTAGTACAGTGAGGCACTGGAGGACATGAGAGATGACATGTTTGGCAGCCTCACCGCTCTGCAGGGAGGCAAAGATAAAACCACTGAATGTGTCAATGGTAACATGAACATACTTTAGAGTTCCAGTAGGAAAAGGTCTGAATGGGGACTTTCTCAGGCCCAACAGCTTCATAATGTGCCTGAAGGCAAAGTCTAACACGGTCCCAACGTTTGGGGTCTACGATTCCTTCTTGGGGGAACCAAGGGCAGACTTTCTGGATATACTGAAAAAACTTCAAGAGATCCTGTTTTTTAACCTAAGCCCCTCTCTCTCGGAGGCACTGCTGAATATCTTTCAAGAACTGTGCCTCCTTAGACAGTTCTTGTCCCATTTTGAGTTAAGAGAATCGTCCAGAGGGACTTACCCGTTAGCCGTCCGCTTCGTCGTCACCGATCGGGCGGCTCTCAAGCTGATAGCCTGATGAATCCTGCGCAGCTGCGACTACTTTCTCTTCTAGGCTGGGGGGCTACGACCCTCGAGCCCCACGTTGGGCGCCACTTGTCCTCGCCCGCGAGGACCTATTAAGACGTGGGAGACCTCGGGGGAGCCGCGACCACCTATGAAATGGGATGAGAGGAAAAGCGACACGAAGAGCCTGCAAGGTTGTGTCAAGCTCTCATTTATTAGCAGAAAAGGCAGGGAATATATAGCATTTGAAGGGGCGTGGTAGGGAGTAGCTTCTTTTGGTTGGTTGCCCATTATGATAATGAGGTAGCTTACAAAGTCCAATCACACACTGAGTTGTGCACATGCTCAGTAGTCTTTGACGTAAGCAACGGACCTAGTTGAGGACTTAGCGGGAAGCTGTGGCGGGAAACTGGCCAAGAAGAAGTAAACAACAAGATGGAGTCTTTAAAACAAAATGGCGGGTGCTTTTCCACTGGCAAAGGTCAGGTACTTTTCCACTGCCTAACTTCCTTGTTCTTGTGGTTAGTATAGAAGATGGCTGAGCTCTCACAAGATGGTGTCACAGATGACAACGGCTCCTGACACATATGAAAAGCAAAGTTGGGGCTCTGTGCAGAGTGTTACTCTACACTCTAGAGAGGATGGAGGGTAGACAGTGGGGTGGTTTCTAGCCTGTGGAAGATGGGTAGAGTGGAGGAAGAAGGGAGGGCAGGTTGCCAGACAAGCACATTACTGACTGCCTCCTTCCCCAGCGTATGTTACTCTCCAGGTTTCTGGATGCTTCCTTGTACCTTAACCTCCGCTTGGCCTTTGCTCTCTAGGTCATTGGTTCTTTAACCCCTGTGACCAAGGGCTGCACCAGACTCATCTAGGACCCTTGTTAAAAATTCTAGCCACCCCAGAACCTATGGAGTGAGAATTTCTAAGAGTAACTGAGGATCTGTATATTTTACCAGTTCCCTGGCACAGCCAAGTGTGGAAAGGACTGGTGGTGTGGGTCTTCCTCTTGGTCCCTTGTCTCACCATCTCAGGCCCACGGTTTCCCAGGCTTGCAGGAGCTGGGCCCAGACCAGCCCCTCCCAGTTTGTCCCTACCACGATCACTAACTTTCCATTTACTTTCCTTCTCTTTTCTGCACCTAATGGGCACTGGGCAGTGGGTGGTGATACGCTGAATGAGTGAATGGATGGGGAAGGAGGAGTCGAAGACCCAGGAAGCTTTCTACTGAAGGGTTTATGTTCAGACAAAGATAAAAGAAAAATAAAAGGGAAATCACTTTACCAGGGTAAATGAGGGGATGCGGGCAAATTGTTGGAAAACAAAACTGGGGCTAAACTAATTCTTCTCTGAGAGAAAAAATATATATAAGTAATGGAGATTCCCTGGGGACCGAGGTTAGCACTCATTTTGTTTTTAAATTTTATAATTCATCTGCAAGAGGGAGAACACTGTGAAATCTATACATTTGTAGGTTTCTCTAAGCTCTTCTGATTTGAAACTATTAAATCAATTGGAATAAATTTCTAAGACTCTTCTTAGATTGTGAAGTCAGCACAGAAATGGCAGCTAAGCTTTAGTGTAAGCAAGAATAAAATAAGACACTTAGGAGAAAAGCATCAAGACTATACTTACATGATGATGAACTTTAAGCTCAGTTTCGACTGAGGAAAAGGATTTGAAATCGTTGAGGACACAAAAGGCCCCAGTCATACAATTCAGTAAAACACTGCAAACCATCTTAGAGATTCATCATGTACCCTAGCAAATTAACAGCTTGAGAGTAAAGAAATCTGTTTAATCTTTCTGCTGTAAAGAAATCTGTTTAACTTTGTTTATTCTGGGCTCGAATACGTTTTCAGTAGGTGAAAACATGGGTAGTTAATCATAGTCGGCTACTGAAAGAAAGGAAGCAATTTCCTGGGCATCATGCCTTTGGGGGGTGGGTTCCAAGGGAATTCCGTTTTCAAGTGCCTCTAGCAAAGACCAAGCTCCCAACCGGATGGACCGCGGATCCCACCAGGATGGCGGCTCACGTCTTCAGGCGTCAAATCCCAACAGAAGTGATGGATATTTCCTCATTCACCCAGATAACTAAGCTGATGGTGGCCCACTGAGGGGATACAGGAGACCAGGCAGTTCCATACATGGGAGCCTCGGTCTGGCTCTGCGTGTCACTCGAGAGTAAATGAGCCAATCACATCTCTGTGCATGGGGACTCAGCTCAAGAAAAGTCAGACCAACAGGGAAGGCTGGTATCTCTAACAGTCACTGAGAATCTAGCTCTCGGCCTAATTTTTCACTTTTCTCCAGATGTTTCCTGTCAGGAAGGCACAGTCAATAATGTATGAATCTTAAAGACAGAGGCAGATGTGGTTATTATTCCTTCTAGGTCTTTCCTGCCTTGCAGAAGACATATTACTTGAGAATGACTACAATTTAAAAATATTTAAGTTGATACAGCCAGCTTATGAGCAAATGCACAGCTACGACCATTTCAGTGCAAAAGTCTTTGCAGAATTACAGTCATCATCACAGTTTAGTTTGGCCTTTAAATTTTCAGTGTAAACTCTTCAGACAATCATTCACAAGGACTTCTAAATAGAACCCAGCCTTCCAATAACATTGGAGCAAGCAGCTTTCTCTCGGCTGCCTCAGCCTCTAGCAGTCTATTTTTAATATTTGCTCTTATTTCTTAATCCTTCCAATGAAAGCCATTATAACCAAGCGTGGCTGTGGTAATAAGTACCTCAGAGCCCAAAAATACATTGTCCCTGCCTGACCAGTTGCCCATTTTCCAGAATGTCTGGGTATTTATCTAACAGCAAGAGACCATTATCCCACAACACAGTTATATTCCACTGACACCTAATCTCCTAATTAAAACTGGCATAATGATGGACGGTTTAAATTCTGGTTAAAACGTTCCTTTTCCATTTGCATTTAAAAGAAAACAAACTCCTCATCATGGGTACCCCATCCTGGGTTATAATTTGGCTTTCCTTTGCCAGAACCAGAATGTCACTCCGACTTGCCGCTAGTTAAATCTAAAAGAGCATCTAAGTGTGCCTCCCAGCTTGGCTGTTGCCCGGCAACCCCATCGGCCACCTCCTCATCCGGGTGAGTTCTAATTGGTCACAACTCTTGACAGGAGCCACGGACTTATTAGAAATGACCCTTGATTATTCACCTAGATGGCTAGAACTGATACTTAACAGCAGGAAATTTTGCATAAAAATAAGCCATGGATGTTTTTAATATCTGGGTGGCAGAAGGAGGTTATAAGTTTCATTAACTGGTATTAATTTTGTACTTGTTACCAGTTTAGAGCACTTCAAGGTATTCATTTTCCTACTGTTTTAAACCAACTATATGTTTTAATACCTTCTCCCAGCCCATTAGCTGACCTTTATTTATTCAGAAAATCCCCCTCTGGCATCAGTTCCCCTACAACATTGCCCAGAGGTGTAAGAGCTCCAAATAGAATGAAACATTAAATTCATAAAACTCAACAAATATTTATCAGCACCTGTCTTCAAGGAGTTTATATGTAGAAGGGCAACAAGCTGCATGAATTCCTACATTATTACCAAGAAGTGGAAGATGGTTCATGTCCGCTTTCTGAGGATCAGAGACCACTTGGGGGTTGGGATGGAGCATCGGAACTGAGCCTCGAAGATTGTGCTTATTTTAAGAGAGAGAGAAGGTGTCTTGCAGGTGGTATGAGCTGTGGGAACAAAAGCATCTGGACAAAAAGTACACGGTGTGTTCAGGGAATAGAAGAGGACAAATTGGCTGGAACACAGAGTATGTGTAAGGGATTCATGAGCGAAACCTGGGAAAGAAGGTTGAGGCATGGAGAGCTTGCCATTCTGTGCCGGGGGAGTGTTTGGTGCGAGCTTCACTGGAGAGCAAGGAACGATTAAATGCCTCAAAGTGAGGGAGTAAGGAAAGTGGGTTCCGTATCAGCCATTTACCTCCAAGCTGCCAGACATCCCCCAGACCGGCAAGACAGCCGCTTCTGGAACAGAGGAGGGGGGCTGCGAGCTTACTTCTGAAGTGCCCACCAGGAAGTTGCCTCCCAGGGGCCATGTTTTGACCACAGGGTGGTGGCTTTTACCTGGGCCCTTTTCTGAATCCCCCTCCATGGGCGGGCAAATGAGTCACGCAGGCTACACATCATCAGGGCGAGGGGTCATCTCAGTTTAGAAGTCTGAGGTGACATACAAGACACACCTCTTCCCCCTCCCTGCTCAGGAAATGTGCCTCCTCGAGCACTCACGCTGCCTCCATTCTCCAAACTTCCAGGGGCTTCAAAGGCTCAATGGTGTTTGTTGGTTTGTTTATTTTTCAAGTTCACGGCATCAGAACTGCATTGAGTAAAATTATAACCTACAATTAATTAACTACAGAGGAAACAGAATGTGAGCCCTGATTTGGAGAAAAAGGCAACAAGCCAGGAGTCAGAGGATCTGGATTTCTAATTCTCTCTTTTATTAAATTATTTGTGCATAAAAATAACCAGATTCTGCCTTTAGGTCTTTATATAATTCCGAGGTCAGTGCACCAAAGAGATGCAAAAAGGCTTTCTTGTGGGAGGGATGCTGGAGCAGGTAGACGGGCCCACTGATTCAACACTTTCTGCCCCAATCTAGGAATTTCTCTGTTCTCTCCATGGACCCCCAGGAACTGTCTCAACTGATGCTTAGTGACCTCATTCAAATCTCAGAATGTCCATGGAAAGGGACTTGGTAGCTCACTGCAATTAGCCCCTCATTTGGGGGTGAGGACCCAAGTTCAGAGAGTTTCCAATGACTTGCCCAAAGCAAAAGGTAGACCCAGAATGGCTATCAGGTCTTTCATTCAGGGCTGGCTCCCAGCAAACTGCACTGCATTCTTGCTAAGATAGAAAGAGCACCTCAGTCTACAAGTGTTTTTTTGATACCTTCTATGTCAAGGCCCTTAAGGAACACTCATTCTATCAGTTATCACATAAATATTTCTAGAGAATCAACTATGTTGTACTATGCTCATTCCTGATAGAACAAACACTGAAAACTTCAATAATACATGATAACATATAAAAGTTGCCACAAGAGGGTAATGCTGAAAATATTAGTTATCTATTGCTGTGTAACAATTTATCCCCCCAAAACTTGGCAGCTTAAAACAACAAACCTAGACCCCGAATAGCCAAAGCAATCCTGAGAAGGAAGAATAAAGCTTGGGGGGGGGATTATTCTCCCCGACTTCAAGCTCTACTACAAAGTCAGTAATCAAGACAATTTGGTACTGGCACAAGAATAGACCCATAGACCCATGGAACTGACTAGACAGCACAGATATAAACCCAACTATATATGGTCAATTAATATATGATAAAGGAGCCATAGACATACAATGGGGAAATGACAGCCTCTTCAACAGTTGGTGTTGGCAAAACTGGACAGCTACATGCAAAAGAATGAAACTGGATTATTGTTTAACCCCACACATAAAAGTAAACTTGAAATGGATCAAAGATCTGAATATAAGTCATGAACCCATAAAACTCTTAGAAGATAACATAGGCAAAAATCTCCTCAATATAAACATGAGCAACTTTTTTCTGAATGCATCTCCTCGAGCAAAGGAAACAAAAGCAAAAATGAACACATGGGACTACATCAAACTAAAAAGCTTCTGTATGGCAAAGGACACCATCAACAGAATAAAAAGGCATCCTACAGTATGGGAGAACATATTTGTAAATGACATATCCGACAAGGGGTTAACATCCAAAATATATAAAGAACTCACACGCCTTAACACCAAAAAGCAAATAACCCAATTAAAAAATGGGCAGGGGATATGAACAGACACTTCTCCAAAGAAGAAATTCAGACAGCTAACAGGCACATGAAAAGATGCTCCACATCACTAATTATCAGGGAAATGCAAATAAAAACCACAGTGAGATATCACCTGACACCAGTTAGGATGGCCAGTATCGAAAAGACTAAGAACAACAAATGCCGGCAAGGATGCGGAGAAAGGGGAACCCTCCTATACTGCTGGTGGGAATGTAAGCTAGTTCAACCATTGTGGAAAGCAATATGGAGGTTCCTCAAAAAACTGAAAAGACAAATACCATTTGACCCGGAAATTCCACTCCTAGGAATTTACCCAAAGAATATAATTTCTCAGATTCAAAAAGACATATGCACCCCTATGTTTATTGCAGCATTACTTACAATAGCTAAGATATGAAAGCAACCTAAGTGTCCATCAGTAGATGAATGGATAAAGAAGAGGTGGTACATATACACAATGGAATACTATTCAGCCATAAGAAAGAAACAAATTCTACAATTTGCAACAACATGGATGGACCTGGAAGATATTATGCTCAGTGAAATAAGCGAGGTGGAGAAAGACAAGTACCAAATGATTTCCCTCATTTGTGGAGTATAACAACGAAGCAAAACTGAAGGAACAAAATAGCAGCAGACTCAGAAACTCCAAGAAGGAACTAGTGCTTACCAAAGGGGAGGGGTGTGGGAGGGTGGGTGGGGAGGGGTGTGGGAGAAGGGGATTGAGGAGTATTTTGTTTAGTACACATGGTGTGGGGGATCACAGGGAAAACAGTGTAGCACAGAGAAGGCAGACAGTGAATCTGTGCCATCTTAGTACACTGATGGACAGTGACTGAATTGGGGTATGAGTGGGGACTTGATATGGGTAAATGTAGTAACCACATTGTTTTTTCATGTGAAACCTTCATAAGAGTGTGTACCAATAATACCTTAATAAAAAAAACTTTATTAGCTTACAGTTTTTGTGGTCAGGAACCTGGGCATAGTGTAGCTGGGTGCCTCATCCCAAGGTCTCCCTGTGTAGTAGTCAAGCTGTTGGCTTGGGCTGTGATCTCATCTAGGGGTTTGACCGGGGGAAGATCTAAGCTTACTTACATTGTTATCGGCAGGACTCAGTTCTTCGTGAGCTTTGAAAACAGGATAAGAACCTTGTTTTATGTCCTTCAATGAGAATCTCCAAAGGATTTCTGCAAAACATTGCTAGGATAACAAGTATTTTCAGAAGACCAGTCTGGTGGCTGAGTACAGGATGGGTTGGAAAATGAAAAGATAGAAAGCAAGGAGGCTAGAAGGCTCTTTTTAAAATTGTGTTTTAGCACACCTATGTGCCAGGCACTACACATGGTACTAAGGCAAAAGACAACAAAGATGCTTAACAAGATATTTGTGTTCAGGAATTAGCATGACAGCCATATTCCAGGTAACAGATGGCAAAGCCTGGTTTTGAGTGGTCATGGGAGACAGAGATGAAGGGACAGGTACAAGAAAAAAAGCGATGTTAACATGGCAAGGCAAGAACAGGTGGGCCCAAAGGGGTGTTGTCTCTGAGGAATCAGAGAAGAGAGAATGATGCCAGGCATCCAAAGCGGGAGCGGGGAGCCTTCCACGGATGGCGACCACACCTGCAACACTCATGGCAAGGCCTCTACATATTGTGTTTTTAATCTTTGTCACAGCTCTTTAGGGGAGGTATTATTATCCCCATTTTGCAGATGAACAGACTCTGAGGGCAAACAATTTTCCCAAGGTCACACAACTAAAAAGTGCCAAAGAGAGGAAACCTAACAATTGGCAGAGGCTTCAAGTGTTTGCTCTCTCTGGGGCCAAGTGTGTTTCATAGGCACAGAGTCTTAGCCTCAAGGAAAAAACTCCAGAGATGAAATTCTGGGGATCACATAAAAGGAGACAAGAAAGCCTTTGAGTAGGAGATTTTCTTAGCCCTTCTTCATTACTCCATAAGTTGTCTCTTTCGCCCATCCATAAAGACCTCTCTATTGCCCTCTGTATGTCCCTTGAATTAACTCTATTGCCCACTGTCTGTCCCTTGACTCAGAATTCCTCAGGCACAGTCAGTAAAGAATCCCTTTAAAAAAAAAAACTGAACACTTTAATTGTGTAGTAATCTCCAGGTGAGGAAGGACGTCCTTCCTTGGAGAAATCCTTCTCAGGCTGAGGGTGGTGCTTTACCCTTGATGGTTACTGCGAGTTTCCCAAAAGCTGACCAGAATACACTCGGCATCATCTACAATAAAGATAATCAATGAGAGGGAAGAGCAGCAAAATAGTAAGCTTTCTCCCCAGGGTTGGTTGTTGGACTGTGACCCTCAAGAAGAAATCATTCTTTAAAAACCTAATAACATTAATAATTTATCTGATGAGAGGTGTAACACGTGCATTAAGAAGAGGGTGGGGAAGAAACAAAAGTAAAAACCTCTTACTCTCCTATGAAGATGACGCGTAACAATCAAATGAGAGTCTTCTGGTGAAATCTGTGTGGCAGCGTGTGTGTTCACCTGTGCGGGTGTATTTGCACAAGCCACTTATGCCTGCCTGACTGCAAATCTAGGGGAGTACCTGCCGGGTTTATGGCATGTATAAAGATGATCGCAAGCCCATCAAAGAGAGCTTTCGTTTGTATGCAACTCGTGTAAGAGTAAATATTCCCTAACTGCCTGAATATAATGCAAGAGAGAAAACCTGAAATGATGGCTATTGGCCAACATACAGATCATGCTCCACTGTCTTATAGTATTTTCTCTGCATTGCTTTTTAAAACATTTTTCATATTACATGCCCCATCTCATATCCCATTAACCTGAATAAAAACGTCATTATCCATTCAGTTCGACAGGCAGCGGGCAGCGTGTGGTAGAAAATTACAATCATGCCAGCCAGCAACAAAGCATTCCACTCACAAGCACGTAGAGGAACCGATGGTGGGCAGCTGGTCCAGCCCCTGTTGCACTGTCTAGACATATGATTGGATTCAGGATGGGTAGGCTCCTCTTTATGTATAGGTCATGCTTCTGAAGAGTTGTGTATAAATCAAATTTTGTGTTGCATTCCATTTTGGCTACATTAAGGAAGCTTTAATCTTGAATCTAAAGAGACTTCCTTTCAAGCAGTATTTTTCTTTTTTACCATGTTATTCTTCTTCTGAAATAAATCTACAAGATATTTTGGTATATGAGACTTTATTAAACTTGTACCACTAAGTTTATTAAAATAATGGAGGAATGTAGCCAGTGAAGCCAATCATAGAAATGTGGCTTAGATGTACTGAGTTCTCCAAACATTAATCTGAGATTTCTTGAGAGGAACGGCCCAGAGGCCATTAAAGTGACCCATTTACATGCACTTCTGTACCAATGGATTATTAAATTGATGGTTGTGAGGATTTAGAAAAGAATGCAATAGTCATGAAGAATCCACCTCAAGTTACCAAGCATAACTCAGGAGAGTCAACCTCCTCTCTGTTGTGAGAGGACTTCAGGACAGTAGGTGAGGTAAATTACATTTCTGTTTCTGAAAATCATTTGATAAAGTCTTCCCCAGATGATGCATTGGTAAGATGCCGCCTGGCTGAATATTTACTTAGGTTCATGCATTGCTGGCCCCCAGCACATGCACACCAGAAACTGTGATGGTGACCAGCTGTGCAGCTCCCCGAAGGAGCAGTCGGGTGGAGGGCCAGTGGTCCTGGATGTGATCTTGTGTACGTACTGACAAACTGAATGAAGTCTTAGAAGTTGTACTTACAAAATTTCCGTGAACAATAAGGAATAGCCAATGTAAGGGAGATGAGATTTGAATGCACGAGTACACCCCTTGGCCACCCACTGAGACAAACACCCCCACGCTCTAAGCCCTGATGCACGATGAACAGAAAATCCTTTTTCCCAGGACTTCCTTCTCCAGATACTTCCTCCAAGAGTCTTGGCAACCTGGGAGGGTCTCAGACACTGTGCCGTCTCTCCGCTGGGTGTGTGGGTGTGTTCTGCTCCAAATGTCTGTCTGCTCCTTAACCTGTTGCTCGGTTGCCCTGGGAGCCCGCGGAGCCCTGAGCCTAGACCATAGCTCACTCTTGTTCAATAGAGACCTGCTTCTCGGGACCTGCTCCTTCGGAGAGGGCTCCACAGCAAGCAGCTTGGGCCCCTGATGACACAATTCTTTCCTTAGAAGGCATGTGGGGTTGGCCTGGAGGGAGTTGTGGGAAGGAGGGGTCCAACAAGGCCATATGTCCCTCTCACATCCAGCCAATATGTCCCCCAAGCTGTCCCACTCTGCCAGGCTTCTCCGTCACCTGAATGGCTTAGGGCAGTTTAAAGAGTGTTCTGCTCAGAACTCAGGGTTGGACAACTTTTTACAGCCTTTCTAATGAATAGACTCTAAAGGGTCAAAAACCCAATTGCACATGAGTGATGATTCATGGAGAAAGACCTTGTGGCTCTTGCTGACCAGAACCTCAGTGCTTGCCTGTGTCACGTGTCCTCTAAAAAAGTCAACATACACCTGGCATCGTGATTGATGTGCAGGGAAGTGATCCATTTACGATTTACCAGCTCGTACCTGAAACACTGTGTTCCATTTATGGAGCTGCCTTTCAGGAGCGATGCTGACAAGAGAGAGAGAGAGTAGTAAGAATGGAGACGTGTGTGCAAACCAGGAGTAGTTGAAGGGAAGCGATGGGGAACGATTGTCTAGCAGACGAGGAGCAGCGCATGCGGAGTATTTCGGAGCACTGCCAGGTGGACAAAGACCGGCAGGAAACGAGCAAGAGGCTGCTACCAAGGGTCAGTTTTGACTCAATACCACGTCATACCTTCTAACAAGAGATTGATGTTTTATGCCTTTCTCCAATGCCTCGAAATTTTAAGAGCAAAGAGTGGGTCTTACGTAATCATTGAAATTCATTCAACAAATAATTACTATGTGCTAGACACTGTTCTTTGCGTTGGGGACGTAAAGATGAAAAGATAAAAATCTTTCCTGCCCTCAGGAAATTATGTTTTAGTGTCAAAATAGTAAAATCGAAACACAGATAATATTTCAAAATGTGTTTTCTGTAAGAAATGCTTGGAACAATGTATTACAGCATGTTGCTTTAGCTATGATGTTATTCTAGAATGCACACTGGTAAAAGGAGTCCCTTCGATGTTTCTGACTTGACTTTTCAAACATACAAGAGAGAATATAAAGTCAGGTGGATGCCCATGAGGCTCAGTAAAGGATTCCACCCACTCAGGCCGGCCTGTTGGGGACAAAGTGGTGGGTGGCCAAAATGAGATCTAAATTTGTTGAAGCTGGATAATAGTTGCATGAATGTTTATAATACCTTCCAACTTTCTGTGTGTATGTTAGAAACTTTCCATTAAAAAAAATGTTTTCGTATTAAAAAAAAAAGAAATCCAGCTATTGTTCTGTGTAGGCACAGGGGCCTCTTAAAGTCAAGAGTTCCCCTATAATGGCCAGCACCCAAAAGACTAAGAACAACAAATGCTGGCAAGGATGTGGAGAAAGGGGAACCTACTACACTGCTGGTGGGAATGTAAGCTAGTTCAACCATTGTGGAAAGCAATATAAAGTTTCCTCAAAAAACTAAAAAGAGAAATACCATTTGACCAGGGAATTCCACTCCTTGGAATTTACCCAAAGAATACAACTTCTCAGATTCAAAAAGACATATGCACCCCTATGTTTATCGCAGCACTTTTTACAATAGCCAAGATATGGAAGCAACCTAAGTGTCCATCAGTAGATGAATGGATAAAGAAGGTGTGGTACATATACACAATGGAATACTATTCAGCCATAAGAAAGAAACAAATCCTACCATTTGCAACAACATGGATGGAGCTGGAGGATATTATGCTTAGTGAAATAAGCCAGGCAGAGAAAGACAAGTGCCAAATGACTTCCCTCATTTATGGAGTATAACAACGAAGCAAAACTGAAGGAACAAAATAGCAGCAGACTCAGAGACTCTAAGAAGGGACTAGTGGTTACCAAAGGGGAGGGGTGGGGGATGGTGGGTGGGGAGGGAGGGAGATGGGGATTGAGGGGTATTTTGTTTAGTACACATGGTGTGGGGGATCAGGGGGAAAACAGTGTAGCACAGAGAATGCAAATAGTGAATCTGTGGCATCTTATTACACTACACTGATGGACAGTGACTGCATTGGAGTGCGGGGGGGACTTGATAATATGGGTGAATGTAGTAACCACATTGTTTTTCATGTGAAACCTTCAATAATACCTTAATAAAAAAGAAAAGAAAAGCTGAAAGAAAAAGAGTTCCCCTATATTCGAAAGTATCTCAAGCAGAAAAGAACAGCCATCCATCAGAAATGCTCTAAAAATGATCTTCATATTGAATAAGTTGAAATGGACAACCTTAGGCCCCTTTGGATACTAATATTCTGTATTCCAGAGGAAGGTCTAAAGTATAACTGGAACCAAGCAAACATGGATTTGGGCTAACTCCAGAAATAGTAAATATAGATTGTGGTCTATTTACTCCCTAATGCAAACCAAATGTCATGAAATTGAGTACTGATCTAATTTCTTTCTAAGCACTTAATGATCATTTTCATAATTATTTCACAGTATTTACTCTAAATCCTTTCTTCTTTATGCTTCCAAAAGAAAAAAAATCAGATTGTTTAAGCTAAAATGGACATTCACAGCTTTTGTAATTTATGAGCATTTGTGTATTTCAGAACTTCTTAAATCTTAGCCATGTGAAAGTTACCTTCAAAACAATGTCCATTTTCCCAGGAAGAACCACACATAAGCTCTTTATCTGCAGCTAATTTAAGTGTGCTCCCTGCATGGTGTCCTAATTACACCTCTGTTATCCACTATCAGATGACTCCCCTAATCAGCCAAGCCTGCGACCTGCTCCTGGCTCATTTAAGATACTATGCAGAATCCGGGGATGCTTTCGACATCCAGAGGTAAGGGCATTACATGGCTCCATTACAGATGAGAAATCGCATTTTTGAATTGCTGCTTGTAACTGTACATAATTGCTGGACAATTACCTTGGGACTAGCAAACTATGGAAATGCTAGAAGCTCAAAAAGCATGGGTGAATTAATAAGAAGCAATGAAACCCACATTAAATGTGAAGCAAATGTGAACAAGCCCCAGGGAGGTGTAGCATGTTGAGGGAAGCCTGGAGTGGGCAGCAGTTCATGGGGGGAACACGCCCCCTGGCTTCTGCAGACACAGGAGTGAGCAGGATATGCCTGGGTAGAAAGGGCAGGGTCCTGGGCAAAGGTCCACGCATTTTACAATTGCGGCACAACTTGGACTAGAAGCCATGACTCAGTGGTGGCACCAGGTTTAAACAACTGATGACCTGGCTTTTTTCCTGGTTGTCCTGTGCTGAATTATAGTTTACAGCCGACAGAGTACAGTGGGAGTGGCAGGTCAGCCAGAAGCCAATTCCTTCTTATTATCATTGCTAGCAAAATACTAATATAATCATTACCAACATTTAAATTCTACCACAGTGTTTACAAAATCCTCTCATACACACTCTCTCTGGTCATGAGATGCATGAGTTGGCTGAAGATAAGATGGGTTCCACAGCTATCAGAGCAAATAATTCTTAAAACCCTTAACTCTTCAACCATCAGGACCAGATGAAATCACAGTCAATCATCAAATTGCTGTTTCTGCTAGAGCAGGAAAATGTGTAATCAATTGTAGAAATGTTTTCAATAAAAGTAGTCAAAATAAAAAAAAGTCATCTGGAGATTCATTTATTCCTCACTGATAAGCTGTCGGTTTTAGAACTTATGAAGAAGAGGGACTAAGTGTGTGTCACATCAAGACATGAAAATAGACCCTTTAATGAGAAAGGATATGAATACCCAGCTGTTAGCCTTTTTGGAAATAACATAATCTGAATACTCCATAAGATATCAACAAAGGATCGTTCTAGTTTAAAAAGGCCATGTAGGGCCGGCTTCCTGAGCCTAAGAGGTTAATTTTTCTGGAGCTACTGCGAGATTCTTTTCCTTCTGTTTGTTTCTGAAGTGCAGTGTGTGTTTTCTCTAGTAATATACATATGTTCTTGAAGCTGGTCTCAAAGTTTACCTTGTATTTTTCTGAGTGTGAAGGGCCTTGTTTTTTGTTTGTTGCTTTTAGGAAAACTTTAAAATCATTAGGAGGAAGAGAAGGACAAAGTTAATAAATCTAGGCTATCCAGTTGCTAATTCATCAATGACAAATTGCTGTATATCAGTTGGTCATTAGATCCTAGCTTTGGGTGGGCTCTGCACACTTTGGGATGATACACATGGGCTTTGGGTCAACTGTTTTCCCTCCTTCATGGGGAGAAGAGTTCCGAGCCCCCTTGGAATTTGACTGGTTGACTGAGCTGCCTGAAGCCCGGAAGTTGAAGTGACGTTCTCTACCCGTCCCCAGGCTTTGCTCAGACCACCTCTCTGATATGTACGTCTCCCTCCCCCCAGTTCTGTTGCCATGCTAAAAGGATCTGATCCTGGGGGCTCCCCTCCCACCCCTCACTTCAGATCTGCAAGGTGCTCCCCTTCAAACAGGTAGACAATGGAGCCTCTTCACGAGTGGGTATGAAGGGTAGGCCAATGGCAGAGTCCTTCCAAAATTCAAAGGGCTCCCTGTCTCGTAGATGCTATGGCTGCTACACCACAGATGTGGTCGCCAGTGTCGCCTTCGGCACCCAGGTGAACTCCCAAGAGACCCCTGAGGACCCCTTTGTGAAGCACTGCAGGCGTTTCTTTACCTCCTCTATCCCCAGACCTATCCTGCTTTTACTCCGTAAGTACAACTCCTGCCGAGGACGGTTTTTAAGACGGGGCTGCGGCAAGTTGGGCAGACTGCATGACACCTGGTGGCCTTGGGCAGCTTCTGGGGCTCAGCCCCTGCCACCAGGGAAGGGCCCTCGGGCTGTCTCTGAGAGTCACCCTGCAGAGTCCACCCTGCAGAGGCCTTGCTTCCTGGAGCCACACAGGCTCCTCTTGTCACCAGCCTGAGGCCACCGATCACCTGCACGAGCCACAGAGAGGAGAGCGCCGGCGCCCCAAACTGCGCACTTCATGTGCATTGTCTTATTTAGGGCCTGGATTCCCCCTAAAGAAAGGTATTCTCATCCCCATTTCACAGATGAGAAAACTGAGTCTTAGGAAGGCAGAGCCCTGAAATGCAGAGCCTTTCATTTTCTAGGACATATTTCTCTTCCCAGCAAAATCCTCTTCAGAAGACTTCTCGGTTCAAAGCCCAGTGCAGAGCGAACTAGAAATCATATGTGATGGGCAACTAGCAAGTTACCCAAATGCTGTGGAAACTGGTCAATTTATTTTACTTTTTATTTTAGAAGTGAGTTTTTACCCTCTGGCCAATTCCAGCATCTTCTTGCTTTTATGGAAGTGTGGAAGTGTTATTATTGTTATTGATTATTGCCATAATTTCTAACCATGCTGCTGGGTCGATGAATTCTATTCATTCTTTGGTCAGTTTCTTTCCTATTTCTGAGTCAATTTCTCTGGAAGTCACCTCCGTCAGCTCCGCACTGAAGTTATAGGCGTCGCTATGGAGGTCAAAGCAGCCTCCCCGTTCGCCCTTCCCCGCTCCACCCCCACGAGCTGCTCCAGCCGAGCCAGCTCCTCTTGCCGCCATTCACGGACAGGTCCCAGGGGGCGGGGGGGGGGCCCTCTGTCCCACTGCTGCTGCCACTCCTTCTGTCACTCTGAATCCACCTCCCTGTTGTGTCACATTGGTTCAGATTCTGGCTCTTAGAAATGGACAGAACACTGTGAGTCCTCCGTGGGTCCAGAGGTGCCCCACGCAGCCCGGTTCTGCACAGTGCCCACCGCGAGTGCTGGGAAGCTGAACTGAGCTGAGAGCCCCCCGCACCTCTCAGCCCACACCACTGTCCAGGAGGGATAAGTGTCCCTGACCCAGGTGGCCCTGTCCTAAGGGCAAGGCAGCAAGGGAAGCTCCCATGGGGGTCAGGGCTGGCATCCTTGCCAGCAGCTCAAGGGCAGCTCTTCCGGATGATTCAGGTGGTCTCTCTGGGGACAATTATCTGGTGGAAAAAAATGCAAATGACCAGAAAGTTAAGAGAGTAGATCAGCTTCTACCACTTGTAAGACTTGAAACATGGCCTGTAGTCTATTCTTTCCTGATGAAATACAAAGACCTTGGGCCTTCATGTCTAGGACCTGGAAAATTCATTTGTAAGTATGAGACTGACTTCCTGGGGGCCAGATGGAGGAGGGGATTCAATTGTACAGCATTTATCAAGTACTTACAATGTCCAGGGAGTGGGGAGGAGTCCAGAGGTGGCATAAGATATAACCCCCTCTCTAAGGAGCGGCCATTCACAGGAAGATGGTCCTTCAAATGACTCTAATGCAAGGCCAGGGCTTGCCTCCTGGCAACAGGCATCCAACAGCCCTGGTTATTATCGCCCCCTTTTCAATGCCGCTTTTGTTTTTCTCTTTCAAGTATCATTTCCATCCATAATGGTCCCACTGGCCCGGATTTTGCCCAATAAGAACCGAGATGAACTGAATGGCTTTTTTAACAAACTCATTAGGAATGTGATTGCCTTGCGGGACCAGCAAGCAGCAGAAGAGGTAACGTACTTTAAGAGGACACAGTGTCAAAATGGAATGGAACCTAGTTTGGCATCCCTGTCTCTTTTCTCTGTCTTCGCTCCCAACACCACACGCCACACCACGCTGTCCTGTGGCAGCCCCCCACTTAGAAGTTGCCAGGGCAGAAGAAAGAAAGGAGAAAGGCTGAAGAGGGGCAAAGAAAAAAGAGAAAGGTGCGAATATGTGGGAAAGACAGCAGGGAGATCTGTCCATACTGAGTGGGGGGAAAATTAAAGCTGCCCCCCAAAACTCACACCACTCCACTTCAGGTATCACCCCAGCACAGCCCCAAAGAATTTTCTAGGTAAATGTGCCCACATGTATGTTTCATCAGTATATTCTTTATATTGAAAAACTGCACGATGGAGTTGTATTGTACAGCATGAGTACCATCAGTACTAGGGATGAGTCCAGACAGCTGTCAGCCAACCCCACATTCCCTTCCAGCGTGGAGGGTGTCCCCACCGAACTTGTGGTTGAGCGCTCTCTCATGCTTCATCTGAGGCCTTTCCTCCTCCCAGCCTGGCACTATGCTTGGCACGTATAGGGAATAAAGTAGATATTTGTGGATTGGATTTGGCTGAGAATAGAAATAGGAATTTTCAGCATCAAGGAAAAGAATTTCAATATCGGATATGCTTGTGCATATATAATGCCATTCTTTAAGGGTTTTGTTGCCTTCGAGGAAGTTGCTTGAAAGGAAAAATGGGGTTGAAATGTCCTTTCTTGAATTGACTTGTGCAAAGGGTAGTTTTCAGAGAGTTTTCTCAAAGACTGGGTGGCTCAGAGGATGAACAAGGGAAGGCCGTTGGCTGAGAATGGAATCAAGGGTCATCAGCCACTGGATGCACAGAGCACTTGGCCGCAGCCCCATCCTGCTCAGCTTCACCTTCTGCAGACCGCACTTGCAAAGGTGTCCGGTCCAGGGGTCCAGGGGTCCAGGGGAGGGGCATACAAGATCCTGGCCCCTCAGTCCTCACCACTGTAAACTTGACACTTGGAGGTGTGGGAAGAATCAGCTTACTGGTTTCCCTGGCCCAGCTCTGCCCCCCAACAGGAAAGAATAGTTCCATTCAGGTTCGTGCTTCTCCAGCACGAGGAAAGCCCCGTTTTCAAACCTCAGTATTGCTATGAAGGGCTTCCCAACAGGACTTTCGTCACACACACACCCCACCCCCTGCCTGAAACCCACTGGCTGTGGAATCAGGCTGAATATTCTCAAACTGGTGCACCGAATGGCTTACTAAGAGGTGAGGGGTTTATTGAAGATCTAATTACTGGGATTGCCCCAAGCTTTTCCTTTTATAAACTTGAGAGCTATTGGTTTCAAACAATGAGTTGATCTGAGAAAAACTCCCAACCACAAATCTGAGACTGCCCATGTCAACACAAAGCTATATAATTACTAAGAAAACTTGCTTTAAACCCATCTAAACTCTCTAGGCATTCCATCAAGCAGATGTGTGTTTGCGCAGTGGAAAATGCAGCACAGATGTTAAAAGGTAAATATTTTTCTAAGCTGTAGCCAATGGGTGGATTAGACACCTACATCTATCAGGGTGCGTATTTTTCTTGGATATAACCATAAACCAGCACTGTTTCAGTCCTAAATGGGCAGTGTTCAAATAGCCTCTGTGATGCAGTGCAAATAACAGAAACCCATCTACACTAATGCTCTTGTCCAGCACACAGGCCCTGGAGAGTGGTCCCTTCCTCTGGCCTCTGTAGATGGAGGTAAAGACAGATGCCTGCCATGCTCCCTGGCCCTCAAGCAGCCTGTCTGAGCCAGGCTGAGAAGAAAAGCTGCCAGCTGCAGTTCTGACCCGGGGATCCAGTAATGCACACGTGGCTGTGCCCTCCCTCCCATGCCGCCCCGGCACCACCCCCATGCCACCCTACCAAAGCCACAAGCAAACCTCAGGTACTGCCGCTGTATTCCACCCCGAGGAGCTTCAAATGCTCCGTCCAAGAGGCCTGGGGGTGCTCTGGGGCCCCAGGCTGGCAAAGGTCTCCGTCACGTGCCACCAGTCTGTCATCCTGTGCCATCAGTCTCTGCCCTGCCCCTGCCCCATGGGACTGTGGCTAGCAGTGGGGCCATAGCAGCCACCCAGATGGTGGTCAAGCAGAAGGAAGCAGGCCGGAAAAAGCCAGCCCTTGAGGACATCATTTGGAAATCAGAATGAGTAGGGCCAGGGTGGAAAGAGGCAACTATAGCTGATGCTCTGCCTTCCTCTCAGCTATTATGACCCAAGCAGGCTGGCAGGATGCTGAGGCCTCACCTCCTTAGACTCAAGGTTCCTGGTGTCCACAGGCTTAACTGTGAGCCCTGCTGGAGTCTCAGCAGACACCTGCCAAGGTCACCGTGGGGCAGCAGCAGAGCTGCAGAGGTTTTTGTGACCCAAGGGGCCTGCTGCAAACAGCATGAGGTGGTAAGCAACTTCAACACAGCCTTCCTCAAAATGCAGTGTTTGCACTGCATTTTTATTTGTAGAATTATGTACCGCACACCTAACAGGTGCTCAGCACGATACGAGGCACAGGGCAGGAGACAGCACAGAGGGTCCTGCCCAGGAGATGCTTATACTCTGACGGAAGAGAAAAAGCAACCACAAGTGAAATAACAGCAATTTTAAAAGATGGAATTAAGTGTGGATGTGTGCGGCACAGACCAATAATTCAATAGGAATTCAGAAGCCAATGGATTGAGAAACTGGTGCAACAAGCAAATTCCTCTGAAATTAAACTATTTTTCTGCTGGTTTCTGATACTTTCCTCTTGCTGTTTTAGCCCCATAGTCTTCAGGAAAGAGTAACATATTGGTTGTCCACCATTACATTAAAGAGCTTTTCAAAGAAGGGATATGCCAGGGATACACTTTGTCAATGCTCAAGCAATATGTAAGAGCTTCTCCTGTTACAACTGGTGGTAGTAGAATTATACAGAATATGGAAATTGCTGATAAGGAAGGGTGGGGAAATGGTTAAGAAAACTCTAACCAGTTAGATGGAGTGGGGATTACTGAGAAAAAAAGGGACCCCCACAGTAGGAGGCTCATTGAGGGGACAAAAATGCAGACAGGAGAATTTGAAGACGAGTTTCGCCCAAGTGGGTTCTCGCCCCTCCCCCAGTTCTTAACTTCCTGCGACATGAGAAACAGGACCGCCCAGGTGAGCCCTGAATTCTGTGTAAGTGAACAATGGAGGATGTGCTTTGGTTTAAATCTACATGATGTTTTAATTGTTGGAAAACCAATGACCAACAGTGCCAACTTGTATAAAGTAAAAATCAAAGCCCCAGGCTTGCCTGCCTCCTCCAGCTCACTATGAACTGTTGGGTATGGATGTCGCTAAACATTTTCTAGGCATGCACAAGTATCCATAATTATATGTATTTACTGCTTTCACAGAAATGAGATTCTACAGTGCATATTGTTCCGCAACTAGCTTTTTTTTTACTTACCAAAGTGGCTTAACTAACACCTTTCCAAGTCAGCCCAGGTAGAACGGCCTCACCCTTTCTAATGACAGCTTCACAGCCTGCTGTTTGCCGCACCCAAGTCTGTGAACCAGAGCCGTGCTGCGGGACATTTGGGGGCTCCCGGGTTTTGCCATCTCAGATAACCCCGGAATCAGGAGCCTTGTTCCCATCAAGCTCTCTAGAAGCTCACGTGCCTGTCTTCTCCTTTGGTGCTCCAAGAAGCCTCCTTATGTGACGCTAATGCCAAAATGTTCCTTTTCTCCTTTTGTCCCTTAGAGGCGGAGAGATTTCCTCCAAATGGTCCTGGATGCCCGACATTCCGCCACCTCTGTGGGTGTGGAGAGCTTTGACATCGTCAGGCAAGTCTTCTCCTCCACCGAATGCACAGCGAGTCCTTCCCAGCAACACCAGCCCAGGCTCCTGTCCAAGCCTTTGACTGTGGATGAAGTCGTGGGCCAGGCCTTCATCTTCCTCATTGCCGGCTACGAGATCATCACGAACACGCTCTCTTTTGCCACCTACCTGCTGGCCACCAATCCTGACTGCCAAGAGAAGCTGCTGAAAGAGGTGGACCGCTTCAGCGAGCAGCATGTGAGTACAGCGGTCCATGTGAGAGCCGCAGGACAACTGATTTTGTGTTCACAGAATCCAAACAGTTTTGATAACTAATCTTGCTAAAATCACGTTCTGAATTTATACTCTAAATAGGGCTGTTGCCCACCTTCTCCATCTCTCCGGGTTAGCAAGTAAAATGGAGTGTTCAGACAACAGAAAAAGAGGGAAAAGAAGACAAACTGTACATATGCCTTCACTGTTTGGGGTGGTCCATGAAACCAGACCTGGCTCAGGGAAAATGCAAAGTCTTAGCAAGGAGTCAGAGTCAAAGGGAAGGGATGGGGAACAACGTGTGGTTTCCCACAGCACTGACTGCAGTCACCATGAGCAGAGAGGCAGGTGGGAGGCAGAAACGGGGCCAAGTTGGAAGGCAAGAGTGGACATAAGAATGGGCCAAAACTAAGCAGGAATGAAAACTGGGCGAACACTGAGGACAAGGTCCACAGACAGGATAAGGTGAGATGGGGCCAAGTCCACATTCTGTATATTCCTTCTAGATGACACCCCTCTTCGGTGGACTTGAAGCCAGATTTCAAGGGTGCTGAGCTAGGCTACTTTATCACCTATTTCTTAGGTACTTTTGTGTGTATTGTTTGATCTTTGAGTTAAAGAAAATAATTTTTTAAATTTCTGCTTTAAAGGAAGACTGTAATAAAACCCTTTTTTTCTATGTCCTGACATCATTACCATTACATTCACAGTTTGGGGAGGTGGCCTGTTCTGTTATTGGAACTTTAGAAACTTTTTTCAGCTATTGAGCTGAAAACTGCTTCCCAGATAATTCTTTTTTCCTTTATCCCACTAGGGAAGTGGATACAAAGCTTAGCTTTTCTTTTTCTAGCCTTTCACATATTTGAAAACTGCATTAACTGTGTTACTAATTGCCTCAACTTTGGCTCATAAGCGTGTGGTCAGCTTACAGTTTCGTGTTATAATGAAGCCAAGCCAGGTGTCCCCAAGCCACTGCTTGTACAAGTGATTTTTTGAGCCTGGATGCAAGAGTTTGTATTTATCCTTATTATTGCTCCAGTCAGTCAAAATAATTTTGAATCTTGATTCTGCCATCTGTCATATTAGCAATTCCTCCAGCTTTGTGTCATCTGAGACTTGCTAAGCATGTCTCCTCTTTCATCCAAGTCATCGATTAAAATGTTGAACAGGACAGGGCTCTCCTCCAGGTTGACATTGATCCACTTATCAATATTCTTTGGGCCTGGAATCTCAACAAGGCCTGAATCCAAATAACCCTGCTGTCCGCTCCCACCATCCCTCTTAACCTGCTTCACAGGTAGCCATGTAGTTGTAGTTCCTTTAATTGAGGAGGGGAAGGAGGAGGAACGAACAATGACTGGCATATGTTACCGCAAGAGGAACAGGGGGCTGAGGGGCGTATCTACCAGGATGCATTCCGCGGCAGGTAACAAAACCCCGGCCCAGACTGACTTAAGCCAAAAAAGCGGGGGCTTGTTAGTACAGGTCACTGAGCAGCCCGAGAATACATGTGGCTTCAGGCAAACTATTATCCAGGCCTCAAAGATGTGCTCAGGTCCCAGGGTCTCCCCAGTTCTTGGCCGTGCCTCCTTGGATTAACCCCATGCTCCTCTCACAGCCCCAGGCAGCCTGGGACTATGTACAGGCTTCCTTGCTCATAACCAATGGAAAAGAGAGTCTGTGGCCCCTGATTCTTAGCAGGAGTCATAAGGTTCATTCTGGCTGGAACGCCAAGGTCACGGCCCATTCTTGAACCAACTGTCGTGGCTTAAGCCAATCAATCCCATCTCCAGAGTCAACAAATGCAAGTTACATGACTGAGAACTTGGGGGAACACCCCCCACCCAAAGGAAGCTCCAGCTGCTATCCTCTCAGTCAGGGCAGCAGAGGGAGTTCAGCCCCCTAGTCTCAAATAAACCAGAAGACAGGTCAAACTAGAGACTTTTAAGCTTCTAGAATGCGGTCAGCAGTGCAGTAGATATAGCAGTGTGTTGGAGAGGGGGCAGCAGCTCTAAGAGGTAGAAGTTATGGTCCTGACCTTCAGGAATTTCATCACCAATTGAAAAACAGTAAGTTATGTCTACTAAAACAATACCTCCCTTCTAAATGAAATCCTCCAAATGAAATAGAGGCAGCAGATAACCAAGTCTAGAGTGTGTGGTGTCATGTGGAGAGTTCCGGGGCTCTAGGAGTCTGTCCTGCCAGCTACACTGTAATTACATGTTGGTTTGTTCATCTACCAGGACAGGGAGTGCTTCTGCAGGCTTCCATTCAAAGGCCCTCACACACACAGCCCTACTTCTAACATGGCCTTAACTGACTATGACCTCAAGGAGGGTGACACTGTCTCACCAAACCCTGGGCCTCTTTCAAATCCCCGCAGCCTAGGATGGGGCTTCTTTCCCCAGACAACTGCCTTCCATGGGGCTGTGCAGAATGCTGCCAGGTACTGAGAGCCCATGAGCAAATAAACTGATTTTAGTAGGCAAAGTTTTTTGAACTTTAGTGTACATAAGACCATCTAGGAAGATTGTTTAAAATTCAGATTCTAGGGCCCTTCCCTCAGAGGTTCTTATTCCCGAAGGCTGGGCCTGGGTCTAGAAACCTGCATTTTAAAAAACCATCCTGGTCCTTGGTTCTACTTCAAGAATCAACCCTAGACTCTCAGGGTCCAGACCCTGCTCCTAAGAAGACACAGGGTCCAAAGCACTGTCCCAGCCACACAAGGCTTCCAGGTCATTTCTTTTTCTAGATAATTGGGACTGTGTCTGAGGAATGGGAATACATAGACGTCTTTTTTAAATGTTGTAGTTGCAATAATTATAGCCTTGCACACCATATGCGCTCAATGAATATTTGTAGGGTCTCTTTTTTCTTTTATTTTGGTTATTTTCTTCTTTCTTTTTTTTTTTTTTACTATAATCAGAGTTCTGTTAATATGGACCATCTGTCAGGACATGGAAATGCAGATTAGATGTTCACACATTAGATATTTCCTGAAAATTTGCATGTAAAGTATGACTTGTTAACAATTTTCCTGCTGTTTTCCATTCAACAAATATTTCTTGAGTGCCAGTTAATGCCAGACTCGAGCTCCAAACCCCACATCCAAGGATGTTCTGACTTAGCTCCTATCTCTGCATAGTCCTGCACACATCATTAGAGGCCTTCCCTTACATTTGTCAGTGAGACTGCTGGATTTGAGCTTGAGAGTTTCTTTTCCCTGAGCCATGTCCATATACAGCCATGCCCTCTGAGAATCCAAGGAAAGCTATGACCCTCTCCCCAAGGAAAAGGGCAGTTAGGATTCTTTCTTTTGGCAGTGATAGAAAACTCAACCCAGACTGGCTCAAGGAGTTTACTGACCCACATAACTGAAAACACCAAAAAGTAGAGCTGCCTTCAGGTATAGCTTGACACAGGGCCTCGGTCTCTCTCACTGAACCAGGTTGTTGTTTTCCTTGTCTCTCAGCTCGTTACTCCATTCTCAGACAGGATCTCCCTGAGTGGTCTCAAGACACCTGTGTAATCAGTACATTGAACAGTCCAAACTTAGTGAGATACGAACATGGAATTGTTCTGTGTTTTATCCAATTACTTCTTTAACATGTGCACTGATGAATCTTCTTTTTCTTTCCTTAATGACACCTCAGATAGATTTCTGGTCACTTTGGGGCATTAAAAAGTCCAGCCAAGTCTGGTCCAGTTTAAAAGTTCAGTCATAGGTCCACTTTAATGCCCTTGTATCCCCTTAGCTCAGGCTGATCTGGGGCCTGAGGAAGCCGCCCTGGGTGAGTGGGTGGATGGGGGGGAGGGGGTCTGTTTTTTTCACCTTCCCTCCTCTCCTGCCAGGGCTGGGGCCTCCTGACAGATCCCAAAGTCCTGCCTAACTGGGGCTTCTCTCAGCATGTCCGCTGCAGTGGCCTCTGGCATTCGGCCAATGTGGGAGCTATTCAGAGGGTTCCTTGCACCCCTCCCCCTCACTACACGGTTCCCTTAGGGGAGGCACTCCAGCGCCCACCGCCAGCTCCCGCCTCACAGCTTCCTAGTGCTGGGGTCTCCTGGTGCCAGTCAGCCCTCTTGAGCAGATTACTAGCAAGATGTCTCAAGCTGAGCTTCAAAGCCTTCCTCTGTGTCCGCATGGCCCACTGGAGATACATATCTTGGGCACACAGACAGTGGCGGCTCCCTCTGCTGTCCCCTCTCTGTTCTGCCAGGGCTTTGGGAATCCACCCTGCCCCCACTAGATGTCTGACTGGTTCAGATGAGGCCTCACCTAGGCACCAACTCTCTCCAGGTACTTTTCCTTTGTTCATATAGGCAGTGAGCAAATGAGAGATTCTGCTATACCAGCAGGTGGTCACCTGGAGAATGAAAGGCCAGGCTTGGTCCACTGCCTCCATACTCTATGAGTGTTCATCCAGACCCCCTTCCTTGGCTCAAGACAGAACACTCTTCTCTAAGCTGATGACTCTTTGTTCTGACAAGTTTCCCTTAAATCCCTCTCATCTTTTCGTAGGCTGATAGTGGGTAGTGGAGACAGGTTCAGGCCCACCATGAAAAAGCAAGAGTCTCTTTCCTGAAAATTCTCAGCCAGTCTCACTGATGGTGTTTGGACAGTACACCGACCATTCAACCAATCACCAGGACTGAAATGAAAACAACGCTCTGATTGGCTTAGACCTGGGTCACTTGCCCCATCCCTGGAGTGGGTGCCTACATGGGGCCTCATCTGAACCTGTCAGACATGGAATGATGGAGGGGCGGATCCCCAAACCCCTGTTACTGGAAATGGGGTGAATGGCTGATGTATGGCCAGAAAACAGCATGTCCACCCATGTACAGTCCCACTTTTAAATTTCTTGTTATGTAATCGCACTCACCTTTCCTCTGAATTTTTGAAAACCAGCTTTCCTAAGTCAAGGTTTACATCCAGCAGCGTCATGTACTGCTTGCTCTTTTGGGCCTTCAAATGCCGTGTATGGCCGGCTCTGCTCACCTCTTGTAAACGGGGTGCCACTTCATACAAAGTGTCCTGTGATTTCTACAATCGATGCTTTCTTATTGGTTACAATTAAGTCAGGTTGGCAGCTGGCTTTCCTGCATTCTTTACCAGTCAAGATGTGAAATTTTCAGGGTGAGAGTCAATAATTCAGGTGTTCTGCTTTTAGCAGAACTAAACGTGTGGCACATAATAAGGATACTTGGAAGTCTTCCTCACTTTCAGGGATTATTTTGATGATGTTTCACAACTCACACATTCTGTCGGGTAATACCCCATCTTCACCACCCATTTCAACCCAAGGGACCATGACTGCCTTGCTCCTTTCAGGGTATAGATTTATGCTTCAGTTTATAATATGATTATAACCCACTTTATAATTCATGCCTCTAGGCTGCTTCATTCTGGGCCACATATGTTTTCCTCCAAAGTATCCAGCTCTGGAATTTTGTCTGCTTTCCCTTCCTCCCATTCTCCCATAAAAATTCAACTTAAAACCTTCTTTCTCAAGTCACCCAGTGTCCTGGAGAACCCGCTTTTTTCCCCATGTTTCCTTAGTCATATTGAAGGGGAGGTACATTCATGAAATTCAAGCCCTGAGGAGTTGGGAAAGGTTTGTACTGCTTGTAGAATTGAGAAAACAAACCAATTATTTAATGAGACCTTTGTAATGTGGATGATTCATTGTGTTCTCCAGTATCTAATTTTGAAAAGGATGAGAGGAATAAACAAGTTCTTGCCATATAAATTGTTTTTGCTATAGCTTTAGCACTTTCTGTTGAAAGTATTGACTTTTGATCTGGCTAAACTGTTCTCTTCTCTTCTTTTTGGTGCTGGACTGTGTCAGCCAAAATTTATGACCCATTTTCCTTCTGCTTAATTGTTGTTATAAATCTGCTGTGCAGAACCCAGTTGTAAATTTATCACAAATTGGACTAGATTGATATACAACCTCTCTTTACAATAATTTGAACACAGTTATGCCTTAGAAGGAAAGCCAAATTCTTAACACTTCTCTTGAAGAGCTGCTTTATAACCAGTATAAATATCTAATTAAAATACAACTTACCCTTTCTTTTTCTCTTAAGAATAAAAGAACATTCCATGCTGGGTATTTCAGCTGATTAGCTCATGCTGCTACTGTGAGCAAGGTTGAGGTTTGTTCTTGAAGCAGCCAGAGGATCTCAGAGGAAAAAGGCGTTCAAAAAAAGAAGCCATTTTGCACCCAACCAGATGTTTCATAAATATACATCCTTTTGTCACGGGGGAGAGTTGGGTGAAAAAAATGTGAATAGCTTAACTAAATTCATCCTCATTATGGAAAAAAATGTGATCCAGTTTGGGTCCCACTCAGGGTCCATCTTCAGGGTCATCTTCACACAGGGAGCAGGGCACAGTCGGCTTTAAGGTTCACGTGAAAACCTGGAAATGGTTTAATGTTTTTTTCCCATTGGAAAGGGTCCCTCCCCTTCGCTCGGGTCTGCTGGGGTCCTGCTGTTGACATGTGAGGAGGAGCAAGCCCAGATCGTCCCCAGTGATCCATTCCCCCGGCCACACAGGGCTCCATGGCGTGCCTGAATGCTTCCCTTCCCTACAGATCCCATAACTGTTCAACGGGACGGAAAGCAATGAGGTGCCAGGGAAGAGGTAGGCATACAGAACAACCTGTAACCCTAAAGTCAAACTATAAAAGAAAGACAAGAACTGGGATCCCGCAGAGCAAGAGCAGCAGCTAGACTGCAGGACCAGCCACCAGATGGTCTCAAAGTTTAACATGCACACAAATCCTCTACAGATCTTGTTAAAATGCAGGTTCTGCCTCCATCAGTCTGGGGTGGAGGCTGGGATTCTGCATGTCCAACAAGCTCCCAGGAGATGCTGATGCCTCCAGTCCGGGGCCTGCACTGCGAGCAGCCAGGTTCTAAACTCCATACAGCACACCTCTCTCGGTGGTGATGTATGTAGCAAGTGTTTATTCCTCATGATAAAATCCTGATATCCCACCATGATTTACCTTTTGTTCATAAGTTAAAACGATTTCAAAATTGTTCCAGAAAGAATGATGCCACTCTCGCTTTCCTGAGTGAGTGATAAAGTGATGCGGGAATTATCCAGTCCAGGATGTGTCTTTAGAGGTGTATTACCCATAATCCTAAAATCCTCTTGTTTCCTTTAAACAGTTTACTCCAGGGTGGGAAGGTAGGGAGAGCTTTGGAGTTGATTTAAAGGCATTTTCCAGGCAGGTGAAGATGGTGACCAGAGCCCTCTCTTGGGATGCCCTGGGGACTGGGGACCCATCACATTCAGCAGGCCCCCACCAGGCTGGAGCTTTTAGGCATGGAGCTCCACCGAGACCGTAAGCTCCCCAGTGAGTCCCTAGTGCCTACGGTCGATGTGGGTGCCAACTGGGAGGCCGTGTCAAAGCACTGTGGCCAAAGAGAATTTCCCTCATGATATTCTCTTCAGGTCCCAGAGGAAAAACTGTACCATTTTCACTGCAGGGCTGGGGGGTGGGGAGGCTTGCAAAGTATCCAACTTTCCCACTTTCCGTCCTTCCTTCTGGAAATGTCTGACCGGAGAAGTAGACTGTCAGCCTTCCAGGGCATCCCAACATCTAATATTAGAGCAGAGAAGTCTTGACAGCCTGCAGGAGGGGCCTCTCGAGGTGTGTACCTGGAACTGCCTCTTGGGAGTTAGGGTCTGTGGCTCCTGCTGGGGAGGGAAGAGGAGACCCTGCTGTGCCCATCAGCAGGCAGGAGTCCCTGAAGAGGCCAGTGCCCCTGAACCAGTGGCAGAGCCCCGGGTTTAAACTGCCAGTATGACTGTTAGCTATACACAGTGATCACCATCCAGGTCAGCTGCCCATCCTCCCCCGGGGACACCTGCAGGAAGGGAGGCTGTGCCTCCAGGGCCATCTGTGCTGTGAAGGACTACTGCTCAGTGCCAAGACCTTCCTCTGCCACCACCCAGGGCTCCGAATCCTTCCACATGGCCTGGAGGCAGCTAAAGCCCCTGTCCACAGGAGCTCTGGGGAGCCTGACCCACCCTGCCTTTGACCTGCCGCCAGGGGCCTCCCCCGGAGCAGCCACATGCCATCCGGAGCCCCCGTGGCTCACCTCGCCCTCTCTCTCCTCCTCCACCCCACTTCTCTGTTTTCTCTCTTCTCTTCAAAGTCCACAGCACTATTTCGTCTTCCTGCCCTCTCTCATTCCCTTATTTGCGTTACGGCTCTGTTCCCCTGGTTCCAAGAGACACAGAAGCTTCCCTCCTCCACGTCCTGACCCTCTGCCCCCTTGGCATCCCCTGGCCACCCAGGAGCCTGTCATTTTGCACAGTGACATCCAGCGTGCGGGCAGTGGGGGTGATCGAGTGGGAGACAGGTTGAAGAGCAGGAAGGACTTGTAAGTGTGTTTCCTAGGTTGCCTGGCTTAATCAAGTGTCACAGTTCAGCCCTTTGAATTTTTAGCAATTAATGCCCCAAGTCCTCCCGACCACCAAGTCCCTGCAGAGCAGTCTGTCTCGCAGAGGGAGAGGTGACCTGCAAAGAAATGTTCCTCCTGGGAACGGGCCACATCAATCAGCATGTTTGGTGCCTTTCATGTAGCAACTCAGAGTATTTTATATTCAATATCCAGGCCTCCAGAGGGGCCAAGCTTTGCTAAGCAAATAAGCTGGTGTGTCGGTTCACATCAATCCAGAAAAGCAAGAATTAAAAATAAACTTGGGAAAGTGAGCTCCACAGGTGAAGCTCCACTTTCTGTGGGTCCACTTGGCTTTGAGCTAGTTCTCAACTGAACGGCTCACTTATTTAACTATTGCTCCCATTATGGGCTCTGAAAACATCAAAAGTATGGGTTTTGTTCCCAACAATTAGCTTTTGAAAGAGAAGAATAAACACACACACTTTTTTTTTTAACTTCACTGGACTCTATTAACCAAACTCACTTGTATGACAGTGAGGCAGGAACCTCAGAATGGTATCATCTGGTGCAAATTTAAACACTCCTACTCCCTGAAAAACTTCGTCCATCAACCTAGAACTAGGCTTAAGATTTCACCATTAAGAAGTCCTTCCTTTGTTTTGACACAGTATTAAAACGCTGCTTCTCTTGGGAGGGGCAGTCTAATCAAGTCCCCACCAGGATGTGAGCCCCAGGAGACAGGGACTCTCATCTGCTTGGCACACTGGTGTGTCTCCAGACCTCCAGCAGGCTGGTGATGGCTGGGTCCCAAGTGAATGAATGTCAGTTCCCCCCTCTTGTTTAACTGGAGTCTAACTGAAAGCAAATCTGAGGTGGGGAAGTGCAGGGAAGCACATGCGGGAAAGCTACTACATCCTGGAAGAAAGGACTAGAACTAGACTGGAGTCCAGGAGAAAAGGTCACGGCCACGGGAGATGCAGGCCGAGGCAGGCAGCGCTCAGCGTCTACGATTCTACAGTTATGCTCCCATGGGGCCCCCGTGGGGCCCAGAACCTGTCATGACAAAGAAAAGAGGGAACCTGGGCTCTGAGGGGCTGTAGAGATCATCTAGGGCAGCCTCCCACCCATGACATGACAGCTGCCTGAGAGGTCATGCTGCTCTTCTTGAATGCTCCCAGGAACAGGGAACTTACTCCTCTACCCTTGAGAAAGGTCTTCCTCACATCCAGTTGGAATCTGCCTTGGCTAATTGCCCACCTAACTTGCCTTTGTTCTTCTGCTTTCTTGGTTCACGGTATTTGTCTACTAGAGTCAGCAAATTGGTAGCTTCTGCCCTGGGAGGCTGCTTCCACACTCAGCAACAGACAGTGATTGGGCATCTCAGAGACAGAGGAAGGAAAACTGAGAAATCAGTAGAGAATAAGGACCTTTCTTAAAATGTTTGCTTGTGGCCCAGACATTCAATTTCTCTAAGTTTTCTGCTAAGTCTGTTTTGCCCTGGGACTGTGGGCAGCATTATGTTTTGTTTTGGTTTGGTTTGGTTCTGTGTATTGTGCATTTTTTCTTAGCATTATGTTTTATAGCTGAACATGATAGGTGTGAAAATACCATGCACATGAGGCTGTTAGTCCAGGCATATGAATATTCCAGATCAGAAGGGATGTTTGACTCCCCTATGAATTGTAATGTGTAAGGTTTATAAAGTTAAGCACTTAGAATTCTGCCTTTAAAATTTAAATATTTAGATTGAGTCTCTAGGACACAAAAGGCAATGCCTGTTTCTCACTCGCTTAATTTGATTTTTTTTGTTTCTCTTTTTTGGTAGCACAGGTTGTTTTTCAAAGCCTCATTCCTTGAACGTTCCCTATAGAAAGAATGTAATTAAACTCTACTGGCCTCCCCCTGCTGGGACCAAACTGGGGCCAGAGCTGTAGGAAGCATAAAACAGATACCCTCCAAAAAGAATCCTTATTACAAAGATGAGAAGAGAATCGACTTCCGTCTGGTTATGAACAAGAAGCTTTAGAGAGCCACGCAGGCTCGTTTTGCAATGGGCTTAGTCTCCAAGACATTTTAATTAGTAATTTAAGACTGGAAGGAAGAGGATAAACTCCTCACCTCCTGAGCTACAGGCAAAAACTTCAACTGGATGAGAAACTGGTTCAAGTGGCTGAGGAGGAGAGAGGTCCCAGGGAGGGTGGTTCTTGAAAAGGCACAAACGTTTTCATGAAAATGGCCTAGCTAGGTCTGCTGGCCTCATCACCCACCATGCTTGGGGCTCCACTCCTCGAAGGCAGTTCTCATCTATCACAGAACAGGCACGACCCCTTGGGGACACAACACCTGATAGTAGAGTCATGAAGTCCTCCCTGAGGGAGGGGCTCCCAATCATACCCAGACCAAAACTAGACCTCTCTGCCCAGGGAGCACGGCCACCTGAGAGAGGGGTTCCCAAGACCTGGGTGCTGGTCCCAGCCCTGCCACTGGCCCTCAGGGGCACTGCACTGCCCTCACTGGCAGTGTGTCATGACAACAGGCATAATCTCTTTGATCCTCAGTTTCCTTGTCTGTAAAATGGGGATAGCAACAGCCTGTAGCTCACAAGATTGTCTTAAGGATTAAATGAGTGAATCCACATACGATTCTGGCCACAGTGTGGGCATACACAACATGTTCTGCTGCCATCCCTTCTCTGCACCTCAGTCTCCTTCCCTGTGAAAGGAAGAGATTGGACCAGACCTCTGTCGGCAATGGTGATGATCGTGACTGCACGTTTACATGCCAGGCCTGAACTAAGTACTTCACACACAGTAGCTAACTTGATCCTTACAATAAGATAATGGAGTAGAAATGATCACCATCCCCATTTAATCAATGCGGAAAGACAGGCTGTATTACTCAGGGTATCTCCAGAGGAGCTGAACCAATCAGAGACAGAGAGACAGAAAGAGAGTGGGTGAGCTTAAGGAATTGACTCAGCTGATGGTGGAGGCTGGCAAGTCCCAGAGTCCACAGGGCAGGCCAGCAGGCTGGAAGCTCAGGCAGGATTCGATGCTGCAGTCTTGAGGCAGAATCTCTTCTCTAGGAAACCTCAGATTTTGCTCTCAAAGTCTTCAATGGATTGGATGAAGCTCGTCCACATTATCAAAGGTAATCTCCTTCAGTTAACATCAACTGATTATAGACGTCAACCACCATCTACAGAATCCCTCCACAGCAACACAGATCAGTGTTTGGTAGACAGCTGTGTACCAAGTTGGCACAAAAGACTAGCCATCACAAAGCATCGAGAAGATAAGTAACTTGTCAAAGGTTCTACACAGGGAAGGGGCCTGGCCTGGATTGGAGCTCACACCTCCTACCATGTAGTCTCTGTCCCCCAGGACTCGGTGACTCTGGAGCTATTTCTTAATAGTGCAGTCGGTGTCCTGCCTGATGGGGAGGGTCAGTGATGGCGCCAGCATTTCTATGACAGGGGCGTCTGGGCCACCTCTAGAGGCGGCAGCTTGCGTCTGTGTTTGCACCACACCTCCATGGCACTGAGAAAATGCCAATCATCAGGCGGATGGGGGCCCTCACGGCCATCAGTCCCCTTTGACCTGTGATCCTGGCCTCCCTGAGGACACATTTTCCCAGGAGGCCCTGTGTTTGTTGAGGCTTCCCCCTCGTTCCCTGACTCTTTCACAGTCCATGCAAGTCTCTCTCTCTGCGGCCCACACAGTACAAGAAGAGTGCATGGTGGCTTCTTCCCCAGTGCCTTGACATCCCCGGATGCTTTCCCCACAAGGCAGGAGCATCCCTGAGACAGAGACACTGAACCCCAGGGCAGCATCCCATGTCCGCCACAGACACCCTTCTTGGTGATGGTGATTCGCCGCTTTTCTGTGAAGCTGACCTTGTCTCATTCATCGCAGAAAGTTCTTCGGCCATCCCAGGCTTTCTCTTTGGCTTCTGTGCCCCTGGAATTGTCCAGTAGCTGCACTTCCTTGTAGTTCATGTTCATTGCGTTCTTTCGTAAAGAGCATGAAATGTGCACCTGAGACACTTGTCTTGCAGCCCAATTGTCAGCCTGCACACCCCACCCCCCGCCCCCGCTCATTGCTGGGGCCTCAGTGGAGAGAGCACTGTCCTTGCACTCCCTGGGCTCCTGCTGAGTGCCAGATTTGATGCTCTGCCGGCTGGGGCTGGCCATTAACTGCTGCTGAGTGCCATCTTCACCGTACTTTAGAAGAGCCCTTGGGAACAGCCCTGTATTCTGAGACAGCAGCAATGCTCTTCCCTCCCTCTCAGAAAGACAGTCCTCCTGCTTGACTCCTCCCGATTTCAGCTGCATGCAGCTGCTCCCCTCTGAGGCTTCGCAGAGCAGGACCTCCTCCCTTCCCAGATTCCCAGAGTCTCTGACCCCAGCTCACCTGTAGGCAGAATCTGACCTCAGGTACCTAGGGACCTCCTAACGGTTCCTTCTTCTATCCTGCTAGCCACTCAGACCAAGGGCCCGCCTGCAAATCAAGGCCCAAGAGCAGTTAGGATATTCCTGTGTCCTCAAGAACTTACTAAAAATCCCAGCTGCCCGGGACCCATCCCCAGAAAGCCTGATCTCGTTGGCTGCAGCACGCCCGGCATCAGTTCTTCAAAGCCCCAGGTGGTTCTCGAGGAAGCCATGGTGAAGAACCATGGCTGTACTCCGTCAACTAATGCAAACTTAACTTTATGGTGACCATGGTGACATTATTAAACAGGATTAACTTCAGAAGTGCCCTGCATAATTGCTGGGGCTGCTTTTTGCTTTTCAGAAAAGTCACTCATCAGGTCACTGGGAGGTGCTGGGTTTCTGTGGGCTGTGGCTCAGCTCCAGGCCATCCCGAGAGCCAAGAAGCCCAGGTCCTGCCTGGCAAGCCCCACAGGGGGACTGCTCTGGGCGCTCAGCAGAGCAGCCTCTCTGAGAGCACCTCTTAGGCGTCTGGCCCCCAGGTCTGCAGGATACCAAACCCAGGAAGTCATCTGGTCTGTGCCCCAGCTCCAGGAGCTCATCTTACAGACAGGCCACTGGGGTCTAGGGAGGTTCCCTCAGGCCATATGCTATGTGAATTGGGGGAATATCTTCCTGGCCAGAGCATTTCCCCTCCTCCCCTTCCCCCTTCCCCTCTCTGGCTCTTTCCTCTCTCCCTCCACTGCCTTCCCCCTCCCTCCTCTCTTCTCTCTTCTCTTCTCTCCCTCATATCCTCTCATCTTTCTCTGAAAAACTCATTTAATGACTCCCCAGCAGGGCTGCAGATTACTAATTTGTAGACCTGAAAGATACTAATGAAGGTGGCCACTGCCATCGTCACGGTAACAAACATTTATGAAGCACCATAACTATTCATAATGATTTTTATGTGTTAAATAAATCTGACCTAACTCTATAAAGAAATGGGCCCTGTAAACCAAGAATGATTATGTGAATGAGAAGTCTCCCAGAAGCATCTAAAGGAAATGTCTCAAGTTCCATGACACACATAACATTCGGCAGTTTTGCTTCTCGGCTTGACTCACTGTGAGTCACTTGCACAATTTAAGGGGGTATTTATTGTGCATTTTCCCTGTCCTCAGTCTGTGACCCGTGGCCAGGTGTGACTCTGCTGTTTATGTTAGTTAGCTATGTTAAGGTCTGCTACAAAAACACCCAATTTCCAACTTGTTTTTATCAAGGAGTGACCTTTCAGGATCAAGAATTCAGTACCAGATAATACGGATAGTAGTTATGATGGAAATAAGGAAAACAAGATTACTATTTATTGAACACATGCTCTTTGCCTGGTGCTGGGCTAAGCAATTCTAACTACCGATTCGGTATTCTCTGAATATAGAAAATACGTCCCACTTTAAAGATTAGGAAATTGAAACTCAGAGAGAAAGTGGCGAGCTCGAGGTGGGAGCAGAGTCAAAATCTGAACCCAGATCCACAAGCTCAAAATTCCTGGTGCTGCTTCGAGCACGACCACTAGGTCTGCAGCAGACTGTTCTCTGAGAGCAGACTGGTGTGCGCAGTGGTTCCACACACATTTGGACATAGTTAACGGTCATCTGTTAGCACTGTGATAATCAGGTCTCTGTCAGGGTGTTGGGAAGTTCCCAGTCATTTTTTCCCTCCTTTCTTGGATGTCCCTGACCTGTCCTCTGCCACCAAGTACCTAAGGACATTAGCAGAACAAATGGCATTTTTACTTTTATCTTTGGCTTTGAGAAACTAAGAAATCCTAGTGAGTCAAGATGTGTCAGTCTTCACCATAAAAATGAAAAAATAAATTAATTTATCTCAACAACCAATAGATCGAACAACATAAAAATCCACAGCAAAAGGAAGAAAAAACTATTTCTTTTTACTTAACATTTGACAAATTTACATTCTCCTTATCTGCCCTTGAGTGTCTTAAAATAAAATTCTATTGATATTTCCATGTAAAATGTTTTTTCTATGTAAAATCCACCATATCTGGAATTCTTTTATTCATTCTGTCCCTTGAGCTGCCGACAGTTTCTTCCCTTGGGAATAGCTCATATGCCAAACCTGTCATTTATCACTGTATCTAGCAGCACTTTTCTCCCTACCCCTCAAAATTTAGCTTTAAGCCCATTTAATAAGGTCTGTGGTCATCCTGACAATCCTTCTCAGGCTCCATGAGATCTCTGGTGAGACAGGCCATACTATAGCAAAAGAAATCCTGTCCATGGTTGGCATCTAAACAGTGTCTTGTTAAATGTCCCTACTTGCTCTTCTCTTCAACAACTGGACGAAGGGATGAAAACATTAGCCCAGTACCTCCACATCTTATTTCCTGTATCAAACTTGAAAGCCTTCGGAGATGCAACGTGGATCTCTTCTGATTAGTGCATTCATTTCCGTGTGAATCAGCTGAAACGAGAAGTGGTCCCTGGGTTTAATCCATCCCTGCTTGTACTCCATCTTGTACAGAAGCTTTAGGAATCAGCACCTCCTAGTCGTTCACATCAGATCACTAAAGGCCCCTCCCTCCTCAGCTGGGAAAGCCAGTGACCAAGAAAGCAACAGATTTCCTCCTTGGAATTTGCCTGCCTTTGTCATTTTCAGAAAGTCAAGAGTCAGCAACCGGAGAAGGAATTTCATATCCTATCCCCTCCTCCCATCCGTCTCCCCCTCCTCCTCCTTCTCTCCGGCCAGATGGCACGCTTCTGCTTGCTAACCCTTGGTGAGGGCAGCTGCTGATAACCATGAGGGCAGGGTTCTCTTTGTCATCACATCCAGGCACATAATAGGTGCTCAATGTTGGTTCAATGAATGACTGGATGAAAGCTAAAGTTGAAAGAAATTTAGAAAGGATTCGGTCTAATCCCTTTGTTTTGCAGATGAGGAAACTGAGGCAAAGTCCAATAGGAGAACACCCAAGGTCATGCTGCTTGATGTGGTTTCCTGGCTCCCAGGCGCGCTCATTTCTGCATGTGTTCTAACAGCCTGTCCTCTGTTGCAAGGCACAGTGTAGACGGCTGCCCTTGCCCCTACCTCCATCTTTGGCGCAAGCAGACTTTGCATTTGAAGTTGGGGAGCAAGCACTGTACAACCCCCAACACGCCACTTGGGACTCCTTCCTCAGTATCTGTATTTTCTCTTCCAGATGAACAGAGTCCTTTTTTAAACTGTATAGGCCTCACCTGCCTTCCTCCCTGTAATTTCTGCTGCAAACTGCCTGTTGTCCAGGCCTAGCCTGGCATTTGTCAAAGATTCCCTGTCCCCCTCTAAAATTTTTGCCTTCAGGGCCACTTTGGGGATGGAATGGGCCCTTTGCAAGATTTTATCCCTCCATTCCAGAACAGGCATTTCTTCCACAAACTATAATAGAGTTCACAATTAAAAAAAAAATCATAAATGCTAAATAAAAAAAAAATCATGGTGTCAGACCAAGAGACTCCAAGAGGCTGACAGTCATCATTTAAAAAATCAAGCAAATCAGCCTGAAGATAAGGCATGTCTATTACACTATGAACATTAAATTAGCCAACTGGTGGACATGTCTAGCTATGCTATAGAAAGGAAACAGCAGAAATTGCTGTTTCCCTTTGTGTATAATCACCAAAAAAGGTGAAGGCACAGAGATTAAAAATCAAACAATTCGCCTTCTCACTTGTCCAGTCAAGCTAACCTTCACATTGCACGATGTTTATTGGTGGGAAACTGCCAACTTTTAGGTGAAAGGCAGTGTCTCTCCTGCTATTTCACTGCCAAGCTGTGTTTCTTCTGAAAGGCATTAAAATGGAGAGAAAACCACTGACCACTCACTGAGATTGTTCTTGAGGATTCCAGACAGACCATAAGTAATTCGGTGAGTCACCCTCCAAGACCCTGGCTCTCCCTGCCTGTGGCTGCAGCGTTCGTGCAGCCAAAGGTAATCAGTGCCACCAAAAATGCAGCACAAAACTCTTATCAGAAGATGTCATTTTTTTTCTAAATGCCATATATGCAATTTTTATTGGAGCGTGATGACAGATAGTGAATAACTTAACATAAATTTGCATAATACAATACAGCTGTTAATGTATGATCCTATAAAGCACAAAGTTTTGTCATTTGGGGCACTTAAACGTCTTAATCTTTTGAAACTTTCCCTCCTGTTTGCTCTTATTTACTACTTTCTTAGGTTGCCAGATAAAATACAGGTGTCTGGTTAAATTTAAATTTCTGGTAAACAATAAATCATTTCTTAGTATAAGTATGTCTCATGCAAAATTTGGGATATACTTATACTAAAAAATTGATTCACTGTATACCTGAAATTCTTACTTAACTGGATGCTTGTATTTTTATTTGATATATCTGCCAACTCCATTCTTACTTCACAAACACTTTAATCTCTCTGGGCTCTTTGCTCGTAGGGGATCTTTGCTGTTGTGTAGGAAAGGGTGCCGATTTCTAGGATCGTGGTGTCTTTATGAAGAGTCAAAGGGATCATATTACAGCAGCACCAGTGACATGGGGGAAACTGAGGCAGGCAGCACACCTGAGCTGTCTTGGCAGCACTGAGGGTGTTAGAGCTGTGCTTTTCTTTAATATAATTTATTTTATTATCATTAATTTACAATTACATGTGCAATATTACGATTATTAAACTACCCCTTCATCAGGTCTCCCCCACCAACCCCATTACAGTCACTGTCCATCAGCGTAGTGAGATGTAGAGCTGTGCTTTTCAACCTTTTTTTTTTAATCAAAACCCTTCATAAGTAATATGTTTTATAAATCGACTGAGTACACACACACCTATGTAACTGGAACAAAAATTTCCTGAAACATTATGTGGTATTCTATGTGTGATATGCTGTATGTGCTACTCTATTTCATTTTCTTAAATGCTGTCTGAATCCCTAACTTGAATTCACAATTCCCTAAATGATCATAGCCCACATTTTGAAAAACACTCCGTTAGAGGGTTACAGCTCAGGAAAGTGAGTGAGGAGATTTTTTTTTAAATCCACTTTCCAAATGAAACACGTGAGAGCAGTTCCGAGTCTAAGTCCGTTTCACTAATTCGTGGCCAAACTAGGAATAAACCAGGTCTCCCAAATCTCAAGCCTGTGTTTTTGGTTTCATTCTATCTTTCATTAGTTTCTATCTTTCTAGTGTGCCTTTTCCTGATCTCTAAGTTATGATACATATTCTGGGATCAACTTTTTTTGTCTCATTTAACCTAATTATATTACTTCTGTACTATTTTGTTATCACTTCATATTCTTCTGAAATTTCCAAGCTTTATATCATTTTTGATCAAAACCAATTATATCGTTGCTTGTGGTATCCGTTTGACTTATATCAACATGCAGACTAATTCATTTTGGTACTTACCCTTTGGTCTTTAGCTTCCTGCCGCTCCTCTGTCCCCAGTCTTGTCTATTTTGGTGCTCAGGAAATGTGTACAATGCATCTTCATGTGCTCTCCCCTGGGATTAGCACTGTCAGAAAGAAGAATAAGGAAAACCTAAGAGTAACTATTATTTGTTACCATTTGTTCTCCCTAATCTATGCAGTTGATATACAGTGTTATAAATATTCCCTGTTTGAATTGAGAAAACACAAGTTCAGAGAGGTTGAGTGTCTTTCTCAGAGGCACACAGCAAACACAGAACTCAAGTCTTCTTGCCCTAACTCTCCTGCTCTGTCATCAGGACATGGAGGTCTACCGACATCCTGCAAATAACTACACTGGCAGGAAAAGGACACCACTCCAAGAGATAACACTATATATCGCTCATTTTCTCACATACTAGGTCTGGATTTTCAAAGCACATACAGAACTTTCTGGAATCTTATAATCATTCCGTTTGCTATCTTCTAGATCCTCTTCACCACCACCTACTCCACACATATTTTTTTCCCAGTTGTAACTGACAAATTCCAAAGATGTGCGCTCCCCAGGGCACCCTTCCATTCCTCCTCTGGAGGCTTTGCAAGAGTCCATCCTGGCTTGCAGAATCCAAACTCAGGGGCTCCTTCCAGTATCTTCGTTAGCTCAGCAGTTGATCAATGGACACAGAGAAGTGGACTTGGCACCCTCCCTCCACCCCTTGGAGAGAACTTGCCCTTCGGTCCCTCTGCCCCAGCGGAGCTCTCAGGGGCGGGAATGGCTCGGCAGCCCCCAGGGCTCCACACAGAGGCTCCAGCGACAGCGCTCACACGGCCCTTTCACCTCACCTGCATCCATCCAGGCTGGAGCTGGGCTCACGCCAAGAGCACAGGCTCTGGGTCAGACTCCCTATCTCAAAGCCAGGCTGAACCCCTGAAGCAGCCATGCGACCCTAAGCCTCAGCTTCCTCAACTATTAAAAGGGATAATGACTGCACTGCCCTGTTAGGCTGGGGCTGATTAAATAAGACAACATGTAAAGTACTTAGCACAGAGCCGGCGCCTAGCAGCTCTCCAGAAATATTCATTTTTATTTTGCCATCATTGTTTCAAATCTCCCCATTATTCCCATTTTAAAGATCATCTCAGACACCTTAAGTAGACACATATCCTCCCTGGCCTGTCGCCCATCTCGGCAGACCTCCATGTCCTGATGACAGAGCAGGAGAGTTAGGGCAAGAAGACTTTTGTTCTGTATTTGCTGTGTGCCTCTGAGAAAGACAACCTCTCTGAACCTATGTTTTCTCAACTCAAAAAGACACCCACGTGTCTCTCCTCCCTCCCCTGATGCACACATCCCTCTGAGCCTCGGTTTCCTCATCTATAAAATAAAAACTCAGGGAAATGATACAAGTGAAACGTGCCCCGTGCCTGCCCCACAGGACTCAGTCAGCACTCGGCACAGCTCCTGACCACTGCCTCCTTACAAGGCAGTCCTTGGCTCCGCGGTGCGCCCCTCCCCCAGGCCAAGCTTTCTTTCCCTGTCCCCACCTGGTACCCACAACCCCATCCCGGGTCCCCCCCTCCTCACTCAGGGCCTGGCTCTGAGGGAGACCCAAGACTCTCTGCAAGGGCAACAGGGGGCATCTGGGGGCCCAGTGCCCAGCACACCCTCCTCCTACATGGACACACACACAGCTGTAGGCAGGATATGCCAGCTCCAGCATGAAAGCCACCAGCAGGAGCTGTGCCTCCTGGGGGAGCGGCAGCCTAGAGAGCATGGAGCTCAAGGTGGCAGCCAGCCTCCCAGCCTGTTTCCTATGTGATGGGATGGGACCCTCCTGTCCCAGCTTCCTTGTGTCTGCTGGGAGGTCACCCCACACCTCTGGTCCTGACCACTAAAGACCTCCTGTCCAGGACCCTGCAGGGCTGCAAGGCCCTTGCCCCATGAGTTCCTGGGGCCTTCCATTGTCACCCTATGATGGTCAGGAAACAGGGCCCAGCAAATGGGTGTCCCCCAGCTCAGCTGTGCCCATACCCAGGGTTGCTTCTCTGTCCCCCAGGGACCCCGAGCTTCCCTCCCAGACGCCCACCGGGTCTGTGGCTGTGGACTTGACCCCTGGCTGGCTGGCTGGACCTATGATTCTGCAAAAATCCCTCAAGCCAGCTGTCCCACCCCTCAGCGCCCCCTGGTATGACACTGTTGCCTCTGGCACTGGAGGGACCCCAGTCTGTCCCCACATTAAGGTTACATGAAGCCTCAGTACCACGTCGTCTCGCAGCATGTTACAGGGAGCAGCAGACATGGAAGACAAAAGAAACAAACAATTCCTTGAGATCCATGGCCAAAACAAATTGCCATAATTAACACGTGCCACTGACACGCTCTCTGGGCTGAGACATGGCTGGTGTGAGGCAGAGGCATAAACCGCAGAGAGCACGCGCGCCAGTAAAACTGCAATAAACGGTGCGGCTGTGATGGAACTTGTTTCAATTTTGTCCAAAACCTTGTTTAAGTGCTTTTATTGTTTCTGTGTGAAAGAACACAATGCTTTTGGAAAATTGCTTCTGCATAAGCCTCACCTTCTCTAGGAAGTGTTTCCAATCCCCCCAGTTCCCCAGGCAGGTTCTGTGGCCCCATGATGCCCCCCCGTGTCCCCACAGCACCCAGCTTTCCTCCATCAGAGCCTCAGCACCCAGGTGTCCGCTGGGCTTTTCCACCTCCAGGGATGCACACTGCCCGCCTCTGTCCCATCCCTAGGGCAGTGCAGGTACACAGCAGGGCACAAGGTGACCCACAGCCCAGCAGAATGATCGTCAGAGCACGGAAGAGGCAGTTTGTACACACCAAGGAGCCCCAGAGGTTGGTGAGGGGACCCCTGTAGAACAGATGGAATTCTTGTTAGAAAGATCCCTAAAGTAAATAAATGCTTAAAATTAAAATATTCACATAGGAACACATAAACAGAATCTTTTTTCATGGGAGTGATTTGCCTTCATGTCGCCACAGTCACCTTTTAAGGTTTTGTTCCATGTTAGAAGAACAGCCCAAGAGCAGAGACACAAACACCAAAAATGGTTAATAAAAGTTAGGCCCAGGGTGGGGGCGGAGTTGGAGCCCCCATGGGCTCCGGTAGCTCTGTCCAGATGAGCAGCTGTCACCAAAGGGAGTGCCCCTTACTGAAACTTCATGTTGGAGGCTTTGGAGGTCCGCAGGCTGTTGGCCCAGCAGATGGGGGTGGGGAGGAGGAGGGCTTTGGCTGGCAGCACTCAGCTTCCCATCCCATGAGAGATGGAGCATGTGGGTCTCATTTGGTGGAGACTTCCTGTGCCCTCTCTGCCCTACCTGCACACTTGGGTTTGCACATGTGGGAAGAAGGGTGGCATGAAATAGCTCTTATCTCCTTCCACTCACCCCAGGGGGCAAGCCCTCCACAGTCTGCCAGGCTCCCCTGGGAGACCTAGTGGGGTCACCTGCAGGCTGGCTGGGGGCAGCTTTGCTGGCTGGGCCTTGGGAGCCCCTCTTCGCCTGTGGCCCCTGCTCTGGGACCCATTTTACTTAGTTTTGCTACTGTAAGAGGCCATTCTTGGCAAGGAAGCCTTGTCACTAAAAGCATCCAGCAGACCAGAAGCTGAGGTATGAACTCAGCATCTTAGCTACTCTGAACAGAATTCAGCTCTCTAGGCTCTGAGGAATATGCTGTATATGGTTTAGTAAGTCTTCCCCACCCCCAAGTTTAATGTAAAAAAAACCTTCCTCCCCAAGAAACTCATTCTTATTTATCCAAACCCACTCCTCCAGCTCCAAGGGGCAGGGAGGGATGCTTTTTTGTGCACACAGGTCCACTATAGTTGGGAAGCTCACGTTAGCCATTCCTCTGGGACCCATTTTTACTTAGCTTTGCTACTGTAAGAGGCCATTCTTGGCAAGGAATCCTTGTCACTAAAAGCATCCAGCTGTAGGAACAGAGGAAGGGCTCAAATCCGGCCTGGTGAAGAAGCGGTGAGGGAGTTACCATGGAGGGTGAGAGGCATCCCTGGAGATGGCCCGGTGTGAAGCACAGCTGTGTGCGGCAGCTGCTGGCCTTGGCTGAGTTGCCTGAAGTCCAGAAACCTCGGCCCTCCTGTGCACAGCGGGGTCTTGTAGGGATCAGACAAGGTGACAGCAAGGCATTTGGCTCGGTTCCTGGCATAGGGAGGAGTTGGAGCAGGTCTCCAGGGAGCAGTCGCAGCCCAGCTGCAGACCCTGCCAAGTATCCTAGGACTATCTTCAGGAGCATGCCACGTCCTCTGACGACAGGTGTGGGGGCTTCTCACTGGTATCGTCCCAAGGCAGCTCCAGCTGAAACCTTAATTCTCACTGACACAATTGTTTCTGTCTCTTCTGGGATAACCCCATGCCTGCAGCTACCATGGCTCACAGGGCCTCCAAACGGCCCTGTTAGAAACCAGTCTGATACTGTGCTCCTCGCCTCATGTCCCAAAGCAGGATGACAGAGCTTAATAAATAAACCCCTAAGCAGCCCTTCACGAGGAACCCTCACTACAACCTTTGGAGGTGTGCCTTCTCCCCACTTTACAGATGAGCAAGCTGCATCGTGGTGAGGCTTAGTACCTGGCCCACTGTCCTCCAGCTGTTCTTCCATTTACATACAGTTCTGCCTGTCAACCGCGAAATTCAAAACCTCAAGAGTTGATTATAAAAGAGAAAAACAGTGAATTGCGCCTTAAAATTAAAGTTTTGGGTTTTTTTAACCTCAAACACTTACTCTTAACTAGGGTTGGGTCTATTTTAAAGCTTAGCTGGTTTGATTTTTTTTTTAAGAGTAATAAATGAGAATTTTTGTGTGGGCAAAAGTAAGGGCCAGTGGCCTCACCTCTCTGGCTGTGCTTCCTTATCTGTAGGATGAGAGGGTCGGACTCCTGTGACTTCTCAGTCCCTACGTCTTGCTATCATTCTGCGCCTCATCTCCCAGTCACATACCAGCTGAGAGCACTGGACAACGCTCCCTTCCCCTAAGCCGGCCAACAGATGTACCTCATTCCAGCATCCTTTAAAATCTGGTACCAGGTTGCATTTAGGACTCTGGACATCATTCTTGGTCAGAGGAGTCTTTTTCTCCGTTTTAGCTTAGGCCTAGACCTCCCCACTTATATCCTGAGATGTGAAAATGGACTGAGCTGGCAATATGGAATTTAAAATGAGCTGGAAAAAAAAAATCCTGCTACAATAAATTGCATCACAGTGGAGATCTCTATCTAACCAGAAAATTCTCAGCCCAGACAATGGCTCATTTATTCCCAACAATATTCAATACAACAGGATTCCAAGCCAACAAAAGGATTTCTACAGGTTCTTAGAGTTGGTTGCAAAGGGATGTAACCTACATAGAAAAGAGAGCTGTTCAATTACAGATTCCCAGGCGTGAGGGAGACCTTTGTAAATAAATTGTACGGTGGTCTGCTGAAAATGCGGCTCCTTCCCTGGGGAGCATCTCATCTACTGACAGTGTGAGACAGCAGACCAGGGCTGGCCTGGGAGGGCGTTTGGGTAAATATTTGGGTAAAGATGGCTGCTGCTGGAATGGTGAGCAGAGCTGGCTAGCTGAGGAAATGGCCCTTTCTCCCAGGCCCTCAGATGATACATTTTTATAAACATCCAGGCAGGCAGCCTCTGATGACTCCCGGGCTTGCTAAACACATTCCCTATTCCACGGTCAGCGTGATGGTTCTCTGCCCCAGGGTAGTCAGAGGAGGCAGGAAACGGGAGGGTGGGGAGGGGTCTGGAAGCCGGCCTTCTAAATTTAACTTGTGGTTGTTTTTAGGTCGAATGGATAAAAAACAAATTCCAGTGCTTAAGGCTCTTATCTTTGTTTACCATTTCCCCAAAGGCTAAGTGACCCAGGCTCCGACTCTTAGACCGCATTATCAACCAGAGGCACTCAGGAACGAGGGGTGAGGTGCAGCGAGTGGCTGGGCTAGGGGATAAAGAGAGCGAGTTGATTGCTCTGCACCTTTACTCGACATTTACTGGGTCTGGTAGGGTGACCTAGGATCTGCTACAGTCATAGCTGTCCCTGGGTGTAGCAGGGGTGGTCATGATGTGTCAGACCATCCCAGAAGTGGAAGGCCCCATGGGGTCACCCTCGTCTACCTCCTTCTATTCCTGAGGGATCCATGAATGTCCTCCAGGGACCTTTTCAGATGCTCCACGACAACTTTTGAAAATATCAGTGGACAGGGACCTTTCCTTTCTCATTGTAAAGTTCTAGTCATCTGAAAATCCTTCCCTATATTGCATCAAAATCTTTCCTTCCGGGACTTACATCCCTTTCCTTTGTCACACGCCTGCTGTTCAGACGTGTGGCAATGCCCTCATTTCTCCCCTTTCTTCCCTCTGGTACCCCCATTCTCTCGGTGCCTCTGGAGATGGTGTGTCAGTTCCTCTTGCTCCCGCCCCTCTCTCCCAGCTCAGCCATTAACCCCACCCATGCTGGCTGTGGCCTCACCTTGTCCCCAAGTTGACCCATGCAACAGCCTTTCCTGATCATTGATCTCCCCAGCCGAGTCCAGGAGATCTGAAACACTGTCCAGGGCCCCTTCCTTGCCAGCCCCTTAGCCACGTTTCCCTGGGCATCACTTACAGTTCCGTCCGCAGAGCCCTGCTTTTCTTTCTGACCCCACCCGAGGACTCATCCACCCTGTGTGGCTGAGCTGGACACCATCTCCTCCTGGGGCCCGGAACACAACCCCGCCAAAGCTGAGCTCCTCCTGGCCTGGTCCTGTTTCCATCTTCCTTTCAGTTGCTCAGAAGTGAAACCTGGGAATCACTTTAACTCTCCCTCCCCAACCCCTCATATCCAAAGGCACAGCTTCTGGCAAGTCTTCCTTTATTACAATGACTCTGTATCCAGGCTGCACATGAGAATCTCCTAGTGAGCTTTTAAAACAATACCAATTCCAACACCCCAGTCCAGACCAATTAATACTGAATGTTTTGGGGTGGTGGGGCCCTGGCATCCATTAGGGAGCAGCCAAGGTGGAGAATCACTGCTTATACTGCTTCTCTCTTTTAACCCCTTTTCCCATCTGACAGCTCACACGGTAGTTGGAGCTCACCACTTTTGCCTGGACCACTGCAATAGGCTCGTTTTTATTGCCCTGTTCCCAACTCTTACAATTATCCATCCTACCCATCATTCTCAGATCACAAAATACCATTTTCAAGTAACCTCTACTCATCAAAAACCTTAAATGGCTCCCTATTACCAAAATAATAAATTTTTGAATGAACAGGTAAATGGTTTTCCAAATATATAATAAGTTGTAAGGTATGAGACTGTATCTTATCTCCTCTTTCCCTCCCTCCCCCCCCCCACACTCTAAGTGCACAGTCAGGTACTCAATGCCTATCTGGGGAGACAGTGAACAAGAATACCTCTGCAAATTAAAACACAATACACTCTCTCCCCCATGCAAAGAAAGTGGGTTGGGTGATTTCACTATCATTTATTAGGGGCTTATTTCTTTAAACATCATATAGAAGCAATTGTGAATGATCCATGCTAATGGAGAGAGCAGAATCCTAAATATTACAGAAGAGACGATAAGTCAAAAACTGGAATCTAGTTGATCTGGGTACGTGTTTTGTGCTTATCAGTGCTTGTGTCTGATTGATGGGACAGCTCTTCAAAATCAGGTTTAATTTGCTCCTATTGACCCCTACCACTATAGGAATAAATAATTCAGCTCCCCAAATAACACACTAGTTTTTTGCTCAACCCTTTCCTGGAGTAGAGACAGTGATTCGCGTTCAGCAGAGTGGAAGGCCAGGAAGCCACAGTGAGAGTAGAGGGCTGGCAAGAAGCTGCTTCTCAACTGATGCATTGTTAAAGTGTTAGGCAGTATGTACAACAAATGTGTGAAAGTGTACCACACATATCTACTAACACTGAACGTATACCCCTTCTGACCCAGCAATTCCACTCCCAGGTATACACCCAAGAGGAACGTGGACCTATGTTCACTAACAGCCATATACAAGCATGTTCAGCTTTACTGTTAATGGCCCCCAAACTGGGAACCACGCAGTCGTCCATCCACAGCTGAAAGGACGACTAGATCACAGCACACCACACAACACAGAGAACGGGCACGCTACAGCCCCACTCCACACCACGGGCGGATCTGAGAAAGGATGCCACACACAAGACAGCAGATGCGGAAGGCTGCAGAATGGATTTATCCATTTACATGAAGTTTTTAAAAAGGCAAAAGTAGCCTCTTGTGTCAGAAGTCTTGATAGTGGTGACTCCTGGGGGCTGGGACTGACTGGAAGGGCTCCCGGGGGCGCCTCAGTGCTGGAGACACATGGTGGCTTCATCTGAGAATTCGCTGAGCCCTGCACTTCTGTTTGTGCTATATTTTTCTGCAGGGATGTTATTCTTCCATAAAACATACAAAAGAAAAGGACAGAAGGGAGGGAGGAAAAAAGGAAGGAAGGAAGGGCGATGGAGGGAGGTCTAGGCCGCACAGCATGGTGGACAAGTCTTGGAATTTGAAGGTCTGGATTTAGTTCTGACTCTGCCATTTCCTAGCTGTGTGACCTTGGACAAGCCACTAACCTCTCTCAATCTCCCTTTTTTTTTCTATCTATAAAATAGGCAAAACCACCCTACCTCCCTCACAGTGCAGTTTTGAGAACCAAATGATATAACGGATGTAAAGCACTGTTATTCCCAGAGCTTTGTGAAGCAGGAATTCCTGCGGAGGGTGGTGATATCAATAAAACTCAACCCAGGGCCATCTGCAGTGAGGGCTGACATTCATGGTGTCCGTGTGTGTGTGCGCGCGGGCACATGCGAGCACACACAAAGGCTGGTTTATGTTCTTTCATTACATCTCCTCACCTAATCCCTTAATGGCCTGGGCCTCAGATACAAGACCACCTGGAATAATCCATGTGTTTATGTGACATGGGTTCTGTCTCTTTCCTCTTAAAGTAGATATAATAGATGCTGTATACACTCTCCTAATTACTTTTTCTAAGGTATGACAGCACATCTGCATCTAAATCTGCCAAATTCTTTAAACTGGCACGTCGGACTTTCTGCGCATGAGCTAGGCAAGGCCTCGATGTTGACAGAAATCACCCACCATCCCGGCTTCTTGCTCCATGCCATCAACAGCTCCCTCAGATGCACCTATGGAATCTCAAGGCCGAGAAGTCAGAGCCAAAAGGGCCTCATCCCCCTGCTTAGGGGACTGGGCAGTGAGGAGCCAGGCCCTCACTCAGGCCTCAGCCTGGGGGACACAGCTCACCCTGGAGACCAGGGGAGGGGCTTTTCTCCCAGGTTGGTGGTCAAAAGGGCAAAGCAAAGGTCGCCACATTTTCCACGGTTTGGTTTCATATTATAGTCATATTTTCCCCAGAGAACGGGAATGGAAATCTTTATTCTTTGTATGTCCCTGTGGCCCCTGGCTGTCCCTGAGCTTAAATGCTGTGTCTTAAGGGATTTCAAGTCCCCTGCTTCTAGCGGGCAAAGGCTGGCATAATTTCGCCCCCTTTACAGAACGCCAAGTGCAGCAACATACAGGCGGGCGCCCGTCAACACAATTTGATGCTGCTGTTGTTCCTGAGGAACCAAACTGAAGCCGCCCCCACTTCTATTTCCTTTAGCAAAAACAGGAAAATGTTAATTTTTCTATTAGGTCTCTGAATTTCCAGAAAAAAAATCTTTTTGAAAGCAATGACATTTTTCTTTTCTTTTTTTTCATTTATACTCCACATCATATCTGCTCACACCCACTGTGTGGTGTATGTGGGGTTGTGTGCGTGTCTAGCTTTTAGAGAAAATGGTACACAAAAATCTAAATGTAGCATACTAAGATTGATAGAGGGCAGAATTATTTCCTATGTAAAAGGATTTATCAATAAATTTTCCATAGAATCCCCTTAATCATTAGGTTTCTTATATTTAAATAATGGTTTAGAGATCTAAACAATAGGATGGAAAAACTAAGAGACCAAGAACCTTAGAAATAAAATTAGAAGTTACTGCCCACTGAAAATCAAATAGAGATGAAAATGTCTCTCTGAAAATTAAGGAACTCTGGATTGGGAATGTAAACCACGAGGCAAAGACTCAGTTTATTTTTTAATTTCTATTTTCCACAGTATTTCATGACTAATGTTAAATATTTAATCCACATTTCCCAATATTAAACATCGATAAATATTTAGTATTTATTTTCAACCTTCTAAGAGCACCATTACTTATTTTATGAAATCACTCCTTGCTGAAATAAATTCTATAGGACTTTAGAATTGCTTTATTCCTTAACACATCCGATAGAGTAGTTGGATACATGCAACAGGCGGCCTCACAAGGAAGGGAGCTCCCTGTCATCAATTATGTTCAAACAGAAAGATTAGCTGCTTGGTTGGTATGTTAAGTTTCCAGAGACCTTTCACCTTCATTATCTTGGGATGCCTTGTAACCCTAGTATACAGACCAGGTGACCTGTTGATGTTGCCTTGGCAACCTGCCCAAGGCCACGACCACTGTCAGATGGAGCCAGGACGCAACCCCTGTTTTGCCCTAGTAACTACACTGGGTCAGGGAGACAGGCTGCAGGGGCATCCTGGTTGGGTCTGGGGAAGGACAGGTTGATTCTAAGAGTCCACCCAATTCTAATTCTGAGTAATTTGGCCTGCATAAAACAGGAGTCAGGGAGGATCCTTGGGGATCACGTTTTAACATTACCTTTTGGAAACACAGATGTTTAAAGTGCTTCCTGGCTTGAAATGGGAGAATATCCTGCTCAGACTCCCAAGTTCTGACATTCCCGGCCAAGCAGGCCTCCCTCGGCCCTTGCCAGCACAGACAGGAGTCTTTCCACACTATTTTTATTCAAATTTCTATATCGTATGTTAACTCTTTATGAAAGAAAACCTCAACCTACCCAAACTGGAAGGGTCACCGAGTGAACCCATGTGCAAGCCAGCTGCAACACTGTTGGCCCTCTGGAGCTCCCTGACAGCCACAGCCCCTCGGGCTTCGACTTCCCCACCTCCCCCACTTCTGGTTTCATCTGTAAATGCTTCATTTTATGTCTCTGAAATAAAAGGGCTCTTTTCTTAAGCCTGACCACCATGTCGTCATCACACTAAAAACAAAAGGAACGATTAATTTCCCAAGCGCATTAACTATACAGGTATACAAATAAACAGGGCTCAAGGTTCCATGATTGACTCATGATGTTTTTAAGACTAATGTGAGCCAGCATCAAACAAGCCCACTGGTTTGTCCTCACTCATAAAGATCTCGGTTTAGGCACTGCTTCCTCTGGATCCCAAATGCCTGGGAAGTGTGTCCCTGGTCTGTTCCCCGACAGAAAAGCACCTTGTGCTTTACCTCTCTGTGACCCTCACCACTGGTTTGCATCCCGAGGTAGAATGTCAGTGTCAGCCAGGCAGGAAGGGTCAGCAAATCTCAAAGGTCTGTTTCCTAGTCGATCATGTGCACCCACTGGCTATGTACCGAATGAACGAGCTCCCAAAAGAACTATTTTCCCTGTTCCTAAGCCCATTCTGTAACACGCTCTACATTCAGTGCAATGATTTGCTCAGAAGTCTGTTTCCCCAAAGAGCAGAGACTTAAATCATTTTTGGATCCCCACTGGCTGGCCCAGCACTGAGGGCAGTCGGTGTTCCCTGAGGGGCTGCTGAGTAGATTAGGACGCTTGGGTTTTCTATGCCACGTTCTATCTGTGACCTTGGCTTCGCCGCAGGCTCTCCTCTCTGGGTCTCATTCCTCTCACCACTCTAATGAAAAATTTGGAGTCATGATTTCTAAAGTCCTTTTGGGATACAACATGTGGTCCGGAGTAGGTGCCCAGCCTTGCTGGGGTGTCCCTATTTGCCATACACTTGCTGCCCTCTGCTGGCAGGATTGGCTCGGGACCCCTTTATATCTATTTTCCTGAAAGAATAATAGGGAGGCAAAAACAAGGTCCTGAGGATGGGCATGTCTGTAAGAGGGACAGGCACTTGGATTGCATTGCCTTGCCTGGGTTTGATTTAAATTGCAGGCGTTAGCCTCCCATCACCCCACCTGTCCCCTCCTCTGTTAGGAAGGATGAATGCAGTGGTCTCACCTCCCTGACTGAACGTTAGACCCCAAGGAAGCCTTCCAAAGACCTGGTTCCAAGGCCCCACCTTAGACTGACAATCAAACCCCTCAGGGGCAAGCACGGAGCATCCATATAGAGTAAAAGCTGTCCCGCTGTTTCTAATGTTCAGCCACGAAGACTACTGAACCGAGCCGATGTTTACATGTGTATCCTGAGCCAAAAACTTAGAAGTACAGTAAAAAGTTCATCCAGAGAAACACTATGAAGACTTTGACTTCATAATATGAAATTCCCTTAGCCTACCTTCAAAAGTTTTCTTTCTCTGACAAGCGCTGACAGCTTCCAAGCCACACAATTTTGTTTGGGGAACCAATACCACTTACCGTTAGGGACATCTCCTCCAGATCTGGTTTCTTTTTCTTTTTGAGACTTAGTTCTAAATTTCGGTGCACGGTATCACTGTTCCTTTTTTTTTTTTTTTTTTTACATTTCTGCATTTGTTAAGTCTGGTTGCAGAAAACAGAATTCAGCTGTTGCTAACTTGGGCCAAAAATGAGAAATTGCTAGAAGGGTACAGACACCACTCACGGGGGCTACTTGCTGGGAACAGATGGCAAACAGGAACTGGAACTCTAGGAGACACCAGAAAATGGTCTCTCTTGCACTTTGCCTCTGCTTTTCTCTGCACATCTAATTCATTTCTTTTTTCTCACAGCCAACTGGTTATTTTCTGCTCATTCATCCACAAGGCAGAACATGGTCATAACTCGTGTTTAACTTCCACCTGCTGGAGAAAAACTCCTTTCTTTCTGCCCCAGATGCAAAATTTCCAGACTGGTACCCTTGGGCCAGAGGCCCACCCTTGGGCCAATCCACCATAGCCTGCAGACCAACTTCATAATTTGTTGGATCTGATGCAAAATGATAATACGGGGCCCGTCCTTCAAAAAGCAGGGGAAAATGCCATTAACAGTACATATAAAGTTCTTCCTTTCTTCTTCTTTGGCATGAATTTTACCTTTCATCTTTATGTTGTGCAATGGCAGTCTTAAATATAAGTGTCAGAGTATTTATCTCACATGCAGAATCACTGAAACTACACAATTTGTATTTTGTGACTCAAGGGCCAGAAGAGACAAACACAAATCACCTACTGAAAATCAGCAGGAGGAAGAGAGGGTGGGTACCCCAGGCTCCCTGTAGAGGGCACTCCCTCAGGTGTGGGAATACTGGATGGGCTGGGGAATCAGGCCCTCACTGGGACCCAGGGGCCCCACCCCCATCCTGCTGACCACCAGACCCACGCATGTGACCCAGCCTGGGACAGGGTCTGGGGAAGTCAAGCCAGAGTCGCCCCTTCCCAAAGGCTTGCCCCCAAATCCCACAGCATTTCCATGACCCCTCACAAAGATCTTTAAAGCTGCATGCCAGGTGTGGTACCTGGACCAGGCATGGGCAGAGGCTTGCCCCTGCCACTAGACAGCCTCCAGCCAGGCCCGCCACACACACCATGATGCTGCCAGCCCAGGGAAGGGATGGCTGCCACCACGGCCCCACACCCACACCCTCTCTGTGCCGGCTCCCAGGCTCCTGACTGAGCTGAGTGCAACAGTGGTCTTAGGGCAAGGTGGGGGCGGGGGGGAAGGCTGTGCCCAGGGCGCCAGGGCCTGGGGTGCAGGCAGCTGAGAACTTGTCCTGGGGAGGCAGCCAGGGGCAGGACCATGCCCCACCCCCAACTCAGCCCCCAGCACATGCTCTGTTGTCCCATCAGATTCTACTACCAAAACACTAACTCAAAGGTAAAAGATTAAGAATCTCGAGGTGTTAGCCCTAGTGCTTTAAACCTCAAGCATGGGCCCTCTCATTGGTCTCAAGCTTACTGGCCTGGCAGCCTGGGATGGTGGTAGAAATGTGGGGTCGGGCAATAACATGAAGGAACAGTTCCCAGAAATGAAAATGGCAGAGTTGGAAAAACCAACAATCGTTTTCACTTTTTCTTTGCAAAGTGGGAATACCTCCCTTGCCCTCCAAATTCATAAACATTAAACTATACATATTTTCAGCAACACAACTTTTTAATCAGCAGTATATTATGGGCATCATTCAATGGCTGCATTATATGGGATGGCTGTGCCATAATAGATGAACTAAAATATTTACCATGGACTTCAAGACTCCACATGTCCTGGCCCCTGACCCTGTCTCCTACCACTCTCCCCGTTCCCTTCTGTCCCTGCTCTGCCCAGCCAGTGGGCCTCCTTGTCTTCCTCAGGCAAACTAAGCACGTCCCACACAGGGCCTGTGCACTTGCTCTTGCCAGCAGGGACCCTCCCTCACCAGGAGGGCCTGGGCCCACCCCATTGTTTCCATTCTGTTCTGGTCTGTGCTGGGGAACAAAGGATCTGCACTTCTGAGGTGGTCCCTGGAGCTCTTAGGCCTGACAACCATCGGTTTACATCCCACACAGGGCAGCCAAGGGGCCAGCTGCAGGCTTGTGAATGGCTCTCTGCATGGGAAGCAAGGCCACACTGAGCTCTCCATGGAAAGAATGGATTTGCCCCAACTGCTGCCCCTGCTGGTCTGGGAGGGGAGGGCAGAAAAGAGCAAACCCCCCCAAACTGAGGGCTCTTGGATTAGCATTACCTAATTGAAAAACATGAGGCTGTCACCTACCAAGCAAGTAGCTCACTCCAGCTCTATAGGGAGTGCAGTGAGAGACTGGGAGGATTTGGGGAAAATCCATAACCCCGCCCTGACCCATTCCACCCAAAAATGCTCCTGGGTCCTCCTCCTCAGGCCAGACAGTGACAGGGCTGCTCCAGAGGAAGTCATCCAGGGGACATTAGGGTCCCCAACATGGGGTACTGGAGTCCTGCTTCTCCACACCTCACCCTCTTGTATCTAATCAACATTTTCCAACTTTTCCTAATCTCAGGGGTGAAAACCAGCATTTCAGTGTTTTAATTCATATTTTTCATCATGGCAACTCATATTTCTTCTGTGGTTTGCCTGTTCTTATCCTTTGACTATGTTCCTAATGAGTTTCTTTCCTTACTGATGTATAGTAGCTTTTTGGTTTTTTGCTACTATTACTCTTTTATAGATATTGCAATTTTTTTTTTTTTGCTATTTCACTATTTGTCTTTTAACTTTTTGATGTACCAATTACTACATATGTGGCCACCCTGCTGAGCCCCAGTTTCCTCATCTAAGAAATGGGAGAATCGCTGCCTCTCTGGTTTGCTAAACAAGCAGTGTCTATACCATACAGAGCCTGAGCTTCATCAACTCTCGATAAATGCTAGCAGCTGTGGCTACTGCCACCGTTTTACAACCAAACTTGTCTGTGACACTCAGAGACCCTCAAGTCCCAGGCCAGGCCTGTTGGTCTTCAGTAATATATAGAACCATGAAACAAGTACAACAGAATATCTGTAATATTCTGCACAACAGAATGTGTGGAGGGCTACTATAATGCAACTGGGATCCTATCAACTTTTTGTTTTGTGGAGTCTCCATTTAAGTTTTTGCTAAAGCAGGAGCAGGAGCAGGTCTCTCAAGTTAATGGAAAAGACAGATTGCTATGTGACTTGGTCTAACTGTGCATCTTCCTTTCCATCAGAGAGCCCCTGAATACTGCAACCTCCAGGAAGGCCTGCCCTACCTGGACATGGTGATTTCAGAGACCTTGAGGATGTACCCACCAGCTTTCAGGTACGCCCACAGCCCCCTACTTTGCCCTGCACCCCAGGGTCCCTTAAGCATCACTGTTTGAGGTCCTCAGCAGTCCTCAATCTGTCACTACCAGCCTCATGAAGAATGCTGGACTCAAGCTCCTAGAGGGCAATGTCTGAGTCTTGGGTTTCTTTGTATCCCCTGGGGCACCAGACACAATGCCTTTGATATGGTAACCATAACAACAAATGTCTGACTCACTTTCCTAGACGTTAACCACCTTCTCAAGGCTCCCTGGTCTTTTCTTAACAGGACCTTCCTCCCCAACCCAATCGCTTTGGCCTCCTAGCCTTAGATTGCTTTCACAAGTTCCCCTGCCTGTTCATCCACCCATTCATTCAGTCAGTCAGTCAGCAACTATTTACTGAGCATCTACTCTGTGCCAGTTACTGAGAAATCACCTGTGCACAAACCAGATTAATCCCCCAACTGGAGCTGACATTCCAAGGGGAAACTCCAAGGTCTGGGATGCACTCCCTTGCTCTCCAACACCCTACACCTGTCCTGTCCTCCGAGCTTCAACCCAACATACCAATCCAGGAAGTCTGACTCAGCCCCGCCTCCTCACCTGTTTCTCCCTTTTTCTCCTCTCCTAGCATTTTTACTCTTACCTCATGTTACAGTTTTGGACACTTCTCAACCACTCTGCAACATTTCACCAATGTACAAGCAGCCACACCAACCTGCAAGTGCTCAGAGAACAGGAAGCAGGTCTTCTGCTTCTGTCAAACTCCCCCTAAACAAACATCCCACAGAGCACGGGATCTTAACTCAGGACTCCAGACCCTCAGAGAGGGAAACAGTAGCCAGATTTCAGGTTCTAGAAAAGCATTTACACAAAGCATTTAACCATATGTCATAAATTCTACTCCACATACACTGTAGTGTATGCATTAATACACCACATAAACCATATGGAGATCCCTTTTGCCATTTTACAAGAGAAAATGTGGATGATTTGATGGTTTCTCAAAATTCTATTTCAAACCAGAAACCTCATAGAAGGTGTGATTGCAGACAGTGTCCAAAATGTTCAGAGCCCGAGCAAACAGAGTATGCCAGCAGTGTGAGTCAAATCTCCTGGTCTAAGAGCAGATATAAGACTGGGGCTCGTCCCACTGCTCTCCTGACACCAGCACTAAGACTGATTCTACCGGCCTTCCCTGATTTCCTTGGGAGCTGCAGAGCAAACTGTCATCTAGTCTTTATTTTTTAATGATTTATATACAGCTTCCTTCCAAGGGAACCGTGGGCAGCTGCCATACACATTAAAATGAGGTTCAAAATAAGATATTCAGTGATAGAACAAAGATTGCCTGAAGGAAAGAAGCTTTTACAGGACCTCAGAGGCGGCTGCTAACTGGAGGCAGGCCCGACACAGGGAGACCAGCTGAGCTGAACAGTTGTGCTTTCTAGTGGGAGCACCCCGTACAAACCAATCAAACACACATCATTCCCCGGACCTAAACCCAACCAAGAATTCATCACACAAGACCTTGTGTAGATGATGTGTTGAGTGACAAAGTGAATAGGCTCTTCAACACCAAAATGCTACAGCCAGTTCTACCTGACCGTCCTCTGTAAACAGCCCAAGTCGAAGGAAGTCAGTGAAGGTACGGCTCTGGGGACCTGCATGCCAGTGATCTCCCTCGTGGGTAGGACACAAGCTACAATATCTGCATGAACTTGATAACATTCCCTCATAACATAAATCACACACGGTGCCAGGGCTCTATAATGACGTAGAGCGAGTCTAGACAAAAGTCAAGACAATCTGGACCTGCCCTTGCTTTGCTGTGTGATCTTGGGTAAGTTCTGTACTGCTCTGAGCTTCTGTTCACTGTGTGTTTGGCAGGCACACAACACCTGCTCTGCCCACCCCACAGAAGTGTAGTGAGAACCACGAGGACAGTGTATGTGAAAACTCAGTGCCCCTCTACTTACATGCCCTGTAAGGTACGGGGTGAAGAGCGAGGAGCGCTGTGCTTTGACCCAAATGGCCAGCTTACAGCCTGGCTCCAATCTTGAGCAAGCCATGATCTGCTGAGTCCCACTTTCCTAGGACTGTACGCACTCCACTGGTATTTTTAATCATATCAGCTCTGCTGGCCTCTGTTATCTAGCAACAGAAATGAGAGCGGCAAGCCATCATCGTTCTCACCCATACAAGAGGCCAATTCACTTCAGCCCAGGCACAGGATTTGGGGGTGAATGTAGGGAGAGTGAGAATTCTATTCTGTTCTGTTCTGTCCTGTTCTATTCTTACTTTAATCTCAGAAAAGCTTTTCCCAAGCACTTACACAACTTGATTGACACCTTTATCTATAAAAAAAATTCAGAATGGCCATTGTGGAAAACATACCAATTCTTGTTGCAGTGTTATTCATATGAGCCCAGGATTCTATGCAGTGTAATTCAGCACATTTTTCTGGCCTGCTGTGTGACCTAGTCTAGCTAGAGAGAAGGCCCAACCTCATGCAGAAGGTCCTGTTTTCCAGCTTTTAGGGGGCCTTGCATCCAAGCTATTTCCAGTAAAGATGAAAAAGAAAGGCTGTCAGGACAGTCTTGTTTGATCCCTTTGGGCCTGGGATTGCATACAGCAGAGCCCCGGCTGCCTGCTCTGCTTTGAGCTCTGGAGTTTCCACCAGCTCCAAGCATATATTAACTGCATTAGTAGCTTAGGATCTGAATGTGGGTCCTCCAGCCTTGGCTTTTCATGCTCCCGACTGATATTAAAGGCTCATAACAGAGTGATAAATGCTGCAAAGAGCCTCGGGTTGCTCTTAATTTCTTTTATAAGCGGGAACAGGGTATAACAGTAATTCGTGTAATAATTTCATCTCCTCTTAAGATATTTAGGGAAGTCCAGTCCTACAACTTGAAGTAAAGCCAGCATAGATTACTTTTAATTTTTCAAATAATTTTTCATATTACCAAAATAACATGTTTATACTCTTTTTTTTTAATGTAAATAATACAGAAGGATCCGAAGAAAAACTTGGCATCCCTGGTCCCCTGTCATCTTTCACCCCAGTCCTGTCCCTTAGACAAGATAATGGTATAAGTTTAGGTATTCTGGCAGAAATTTTATGCTCATATGCAAACATATCTAGTCTAGCCCTTAAAAAATCAAACATAAATAGGATTATGCCAAAGCCATTTGGTGAATAAACACTGACTGGAAGCTTTCTTCCCGAGTAGAAGTTACCCATAGCGACATAACTGATGAATGGGGAACAGATTTTTCAAACTCTACTTTCCTTTAGGTAAGGTGGGTGAGGGCAGAAAGAGGCTTCAGTGTGAAGATGGGGGGGTTGCCAGGGGAGTAACCCTGTAAGTCCCTCAGAAAGAAGCCCTTTAAAGGCTTCGGTGCTCCCCCCACATGGCCATGAGATGGGACTTGAGGGATGAATGGAGGAGGGGTGGATGGATACCAAGGGGACAATAGTCTAAAGAGCCTAGAAATTGCAGCATTCTGGGCAGTATAGGGGGAATAGGAATGCGGGGGGGGGGGCAGGAGCGGGGGCTATGTCGCCATACAAGAAGGCCGGGCTTCCTGTCCCCCTGTCCCCACCCCATGGCACACTTCAGATTCAGACCCATTTGCCCAGTTCTCCTGCCCCAGAGCTCTCCTCATCTCTGCTCTGCATCAAGGTTGGGGTGACCCGGGTATCACTGCAGGTTCACAAGGGAGGCAGCGCAGGACTGCGAGGTGCTGGGGCAGCGCATCCCCGCGGGCACTGTGGTGGAGACTGCTGTGGGGGCCCTGCACCACGACCCTGAGCACTGGCCATGCCCTGAGGCCTTCAACCCTGAGAGGTGAGCAAGGCCCCTTGAAATGGGCCTGAGTATGACTGGGTTGGGGGTTGGATGCAGCTGCAGGGAGACGCACATTTAGTAAAGATCTAGTTAAGATTGTCCCCAGTCAAGAGTCACGGCAATCAGGTAGATGTTTGTGAGGCATAATTTCCGAAAGAAATAATCATACCATTTTTAAAAGCCACAGAATCCAGAGACTTAGTATTTCAGCAGCACTGCATGCAAGGAACTAGGTGGGTTTGAAAGGGCATCCTCAGCTTGTTGAAGCAAGAAAAAGGACACACTTCAGACATGCACTGCAAAGTAACAAAACATCCTTTCCTTTTTTAAAAATTGGCACCTCTTCCAAACAAAAGTATCTACTATGTTTCCCCAGGAAATCATGAGATCCAGCCATGCTCACAGGGTAAACCTGGAGTCCCCTGCTGTCCCCTGCATGCAATTCGCTTCATTTGCAGGCTTCCCAATTAAAAAGTGTGAGCAGGCATTCACACCCCCTCCTCATCAGAACCAATCCAAATCCCTTCCGTGGGTGATCTGGCAAGGAGAGGCTGGCTAGGCAGCAGCTGCATGTCTACCTTTAGTAGCTCCAACTGCCTATGGAATGCAGCCCCAACACCACAACCTGGTTGCTGGGAAACCGTGGCAGTGGGATCTAGGTCAATAATATCCTGGTGTGCAGCAGCTCCTGGAAATACGGTAAAGATCAAGTAACGTAAACAGCCCTGAGGGCTTAAGCACAGCCTTTGAAAACAAATGTGTTAAAAGTTAGGTTGAAAAAGGTGGGTCAAGGCTCCTTGGGCCCTCAAAAGGCCAAAGGTAAACAATAAATGAGCTGGCTATTACGAAAGTGATTGTCACGTAGCTTTACTGTCATGGAGCACAAGTGGCAAATTCCAAAGGGCTTCCAGTGGTTCAAAAACTGCAGCCCCCAATGGCTTGAGTACCACGGCTTGGACCAACAGGGAAGACAGCTGCCCTGCGTGGCATCAAGATAAACTGGCAGGACATGGCTTCCAGAGAGGGCTGGTTAGTCCCACTCTACATACCAAGTGAGTGACGATGGGGGTCATCCTCTGGCTGGTGGGGAAGTTGGAGCCACGGGCCCAGGTGAATGCTGTGGTTCTTTAAGACTCTCTCCACAGGCTCATTAACAACACAAGGAATTCTTGAGAGGGCAAAGGTCCACGTGGGCCTTCCAGGTGGTTCTTTTAATTCACGGCGCTTTCTGGGCTTTACAGCGCTGGAAGAGGTGGAACTGATGCTCAGGGATTAGCAGCCAGCAGCTCCGGAACCTTAGGGACGGGTCCATGACGAAACGGGATCCTGTTGACTGCTGTGGGGTTTAGGCCCCGCTCGGTAGGAACACGGCCTCAGATGAAGGGGTTGCTCAGCCAGACCCAGTGGCTGAAGAGGCCCCGGGAAGTGAGGCAGGTGTCCTAGGCCACCTGAGCTCACTCTGACAGCACTGACCCACAGGTTCACAGTGGAGGCCCAGCGGCGCCGGCGGCCCTTCACATACCTGCCGTTTGGGGCGGGCCCCCGGAGCTGCCTCGGGGTGAGGCTGGGGCTGCTGGAGGTCAAGCTGACGCTGCTCCACGTGTTGCACAAGTTCCGGTTCAAAGCCTGCCAGGAGACACAGGTGAGCCCTGCTGCTCTGGGCATAGGGCTCTGTCTTGCCAATGGGTTTCAGCCCCGGGTGAGTTCATTATGGATTCAGTGTGACCAAAAAAACGACAGCAGAACGTTCTTGCGGTGAAAGGGTTTATTACCCAGCTTGTTCTCCCTGCGGTAGGTCGAGCACTAACATCTCTACCTACCCCCAGAGCACTGGGTAGAGCTCTTTATATAGTGACTCAGTCAGTAATAGCTAATTGCCTACGGGTGTGGAAGCAGTAGCCTAGCAGCAGGCCAGTTACATCATCAAGTGGTTTAGGTTCAGTGAGGATCCTGGCCATAGGAACCCCAACTTTCCCCATAGGCTCCTCACCCTCCCTGTGTCAGAGCCAGCCTGCCTGAGCGGCTGCATGTGAGCTTGACAAATTCCTTAAATCTCTCTTGGCCTGTTTAACTGTAAAAGGGGGATGATGATAATAACAACTAACCCTTCATGTCATGTGAGGATCTCAATGAGTCTTAAATGAGTCAATGCAAGGGTTTGGATAAGCACCTGGCACATAACCCGGGTCTGTGTTGGCTATGAATACTATTATCGATGTTTTCTGTACATCAGGACTAGGCCTCAGGATGCTCTAGCCTTTGCTATTTGGCAAAGAGAACCCAGTCATCCCACAGAGTAGGTTTTATTATTCCCATTCTTCAGAGGAAGAGCTAAAATAAAGCTCAGAGAAGTTAAGTAACTTGCCTGAGGTCACCTGGGTGGATGGTAGACTCCATGAGTGCAGGGACCAAAAGTTTTCATATTCGAGGTTGGAGCCTCGAGCACCAGCTTAAATGCCATGGTAGGTGCATACTCACTCAACAAACGTTAATGAGCAAACAAATGACTAGCCAGAGAGTGAAGCAAGTGGGATTCAAACCGGGTCTTGAAGCCAGCTCACTCTCAAGTCCTCCCTCTCCTCTACACCTGGTGGCTTCTCTGCACAGCTAGCTGCTTCTGCATGACAGGAACGTTGCTCTCCCTCCCCGTCTATTCAGAACCCCTCTGCTCGGCTGCAGGCCTGAACAAGAGGGTGTAAGGGGACAGGTAGGAACACAGTGACAGATGGAGACAACTTCTAGATTCAGAGAATGGTATTATTGCCTTTGACAAAAGGGAGACTGGGGTGGATGGCTGGTGGGGAGGAATGAGTTCAGTTGGGGTACTTAAGGGTGAGATAATGGATGTGAAAAATGTCTACAAAGGTCTGTCTGGCAAGGTTTGAGAGAGGGAAGGGCAAATTGAGAGTGCAGAGCCAAAGGCAGACAGACAGGAGCAGAGGGAAGAGCAGACCCCAGCTGCCTTAGGTACTCCATGTGCCAGCACAGCCTTTTAGAGTTTGTCTCTTTGATCTTGACATAACAGTACAGCAGCCAGATCAGTGTCCCAAAACACACCCCAGCCCTAACTCCCCCCAGCCTGCTGAGTCCAGGGAGAATCATGAGCCCACTTTGCATCCTCACCCCCACTTCCAATTCAGAGGGTTCCACCTGCTCCTTCCTTGCCTGCTCAGGCTGCTTTCCCTTCCTGGAATGTCATCCCTCCCACCTCCCCACCCCAAGTCTAATTTGTTCTCTCAAATCTGGAAGTAGTCCTAGAGAGGGTTACATGAGCACATAGGGCTTCTCCTATTCCTAACCCCACCCCAGGTGTCACTTCCTCTAGGAAGCCCTCCCTGACTTTGCCCAACTGACCTCTTTTTTTTGAAGTCCAGTGGTGTTTCAAGTCTGTCTGGTCCTGCACTAAGACAGCAGACACTAGCCTGGGGGCTATTTAAACTTAAACGATAATCAAATCAAATCAAATATTCAGCCCCTCGTTTGCACTAACCACATTTCAAGCATTCAGCAGCCACACATATGACAGTGGCTACCATATGGGATAGCGCAGGTCTAGACCATCTCACTTCTTGGACATAAAGTTCCTCTCCTTTCTGAACTATAACCCCCAAAGACACCTGAAAAGCCCACCAAGACTCCAGAACTAAGTCCAGGTGATTTTCTTTCCTTTAAAGGATTCACATTAGCCAATGAACCACCATTTCACACATAGCTCAAGGGGACACCCTGCTTCTCAAGTCTGGCTTTTCTTCCAAGTTTCCAGCCCATCATCGATCTTCCTCCTAAGTTGGACATAAGGAAAGCCTTCTGAGTGGCAGCAAGGCCAGACCATAGCATGCATGAGCAGGGAAAAGCATGAGGCCACTCTTCCCAAAGCCCCTTAGAAAAAGGGGCTGTTTAGTGACTGGCAGGGTGACCAAAGAGTGAGAGGAGGAGAGTTGAACATTTGAGGCTTTGCTCTCTACCTGCCAGTCATGTGACCCTGGACAAGTCACTTGGCCTCTCTGAACCTCCATTTCTTCATTTGCAATGTGAGCTGCCACTACCTCTTATGCAGTCTTCCTAAAGGATAAATGAGGGACTAAGTGCCCTCCTGGCCTGCGGTATGTTATTCACACGAGAAGGGGGTGGTGAGCACCAATGTGCTGCTGGGACCCTAACTCCCACTCCCCAGAAGCAGTTTTGCTGGCTTCTCAAGGTCCTGCGGGGGAGGCTGCTTTGCTCACTCCCAGCCCAGCTATCCCTCTACCCTTTGCCACATTTCCACAACCTTGCTTCAGGCCCAGTTCCAAGGAAGTTTTCCTGCAGATAGGGTTAACTGACATATTTCCTCTATTTTAGGTACCACTGCAGTTAGAATCTAAATCTGCCCTAGGTCCAAAAAATGGCGTCTACATCAAGATTGTCTCCCGCTGAAACAGTACTATGAGGGCAACTCCAAATTCAAAGAAAATTCTCACGTGGAAACTCATTTTTGGAAAAACCACCAACGCAGTTTAGAGTACCTGGCATGGAAGTACAAGAGATCACTTACATAACATTTCCTGATTGTTTAATAAACGTTTGTGTTTCCCCTAGTTTTGACTTTACCAATGGTGTTTGAACCACCAATCCACTTCTTTCAACAGATTGCTGATAAATAAGCAAAAACATAGCCTTGACAAACAACTGAGAACTTGGGGTTTTGAAGCAAGTCCTAGTCTTGGAAGGAAGGAATTTAAAGGGGAGGGAACACGCAGGGACATTCAGGTGAGCTATCCTGCTAGCACCAGCTCGTGGGCCTTTTCAGCTTCTGGTACATTGTGGTGCTTGACTTTGAGAATGACACTCATCAGAAGCTCACTTCAAAAGTGGTTCAAAAGCTTTATTATGCTTTGATTTTCCTAGGTAGGGTAATACCAACTTTATGAAAAGTTTCAATACACTGAAGTAAGAGAAGCTGAAATTAACTTTCCTTTTAGAGAATATCTTAATTTTGATCAAAGAATCAAAATACAGAGGTGAATTTATTAAAACTGATTATTGTGTTGCTGAGAAGTTCAAAATCAACAAAGAACTTGCAAATTGAATTCCAGATCTGCCACCAATAGCTATGTGGTCAAGGCTGCTGGTCTTTCCCCATCCCTGTGCCTCAGTTTCCTCTTCTGTAAAACAGGGAAGCTGACCTAAATTAAAGACCCCTTCCTCTATTTAACATCTAAGCAGCATTAAGGGTCTGAATATAGATAACAGAGCAGGAATCTGTGAGCATGGATGTGATACCCAGATGCTGACGCCCCTTGAGGAAGTTTAGGCTGTTTCAGGAGAGCTGGCACAACAGGTTTCCACATATCCTGTTGGAAATGCTGTCTGTTTTTGTGGTCCTCCTCCTCCAGCCCAGTGCATCCCATGCTTCCCCCAGAGTACTCCAATGGAGAGCTCCCTCTTCCCTCTCTCTGGCCTCCCCAGAGAGAGGAAGGCAGCCTCATTTCACTATCCTAGCCCTAGGAGATTCAAGGTCCAGCCAGCCCATAACAGCCCTCTCCACCCCATTGCTTCCACTGCCTGCTCATCTCAGTGACCCAACCCCTCTGAGACACGTGGCTCTGGGGCTCAGATTCACAGGGGAAAACCAGTTTCCCATTCGTCATGACTCATCTACCTTGCCTGCTGGCCTGCATGCCCTTGTTCCCCAGTCCCTGACCCCTCTGGCCATCACAGAAGCCCACCCTGCAGAAGGGCCTAACTAAGCATTTGGATCCCTGCTCAGAGCACAGCTCTGTACCTCAGACACCCAGTCCATCAGCTCCACTGGCTTCCCTCACCTTCTCCATCCAGGTGGTTGCCATCTTCAGACACTGCAGGGAAGCTTCCTGGTGTGCCAGCACGGCTGCACTCCCAGCCTGTTTCCACCCAGAATCCCAGCTCTGCTTAAATCTCACTGTTCACACCCAACACCAGCTAACACCAGGCAGGAGACGGCACTGCCTGGGTCCTCCACTGAACCCTTAGCTCCTGACTGTCCTCACGACTGTTTTGACACACACACACACACGTGCTCCCCGGATCCCGCTACCTCTCTGCACCAAGATCCTGAGCATTACAGTCATTTTGACTTCTTACACCCCCACCCCCACCCAGCTACATGGCCATATGGACCCTGCTTGCTCAAATTCCTGGTCCAAGTAGTTGCTCTTCCCGACTTGTCTTCAGATCAGCAAACAAATCCAGGCGCCTCTGCAGTCTTCATGGCTCACCTGACTTCTCTGGAGCATTTGTTCACCTCCCATCCCTTATTCCTCTTGCTGTTCTTCCCACTCATACTCCCAAATGGACAATTCCTACTTCGCATTACTCAGCTCCCAGCAGCCAGAGGGTTAAAAGACACAGGATCAGTTCATTTACACTGACTTAGGAGGTAGGCACCTGATTTAATCGTTCTCTCTGGCCCTGACTTAATCGAAAAGCAATGAATGACATTTCAGGATTAAGCTATAAGGGAAATGCTGTGGGGGCTCTGAAAATCACACCATTAACAATGAGCCCTGCTGGTGGATAGGGCAGTTTTGTTACTGCTTCTTCATTTTTCTAGTCATTTAACTTGCTTCTCCTCTGGCTTGACTGGCTTACCCATGTGAGGTTCCAGATCATTCCCTACCTCTATTCCAAAGATGGAAAAACTAAACAGTCTTGGATCTGAGACTGCCAGACAAACCAACTGAAGTGGAGGCAGTATCTGGAGTGGACACACCATTATGATAGTAGGGGATGGGCAGGAAGGGAGCAGGTGCAGAGTTGCTGAGGACTGAACCCAGAAGCCAACAGGTACAGTCACCTGGGAGGGGGCAGATGGCCTCATACATTGGAACCTCCCTGCCAGCACCTCTGCCCCAGGATCAGAGCCAGTGCCCAGCAGAGACTCCCGTAAACCAGTGTGTGTGGAAGGCATGCCAGAACACACACTGCCAGCCATGTCCATAACACTCTCTGCTCCACAGTGAGTCTGGGCTTCGTGGGGCTTGGAATTTTTGACTTGGGGGAAAGGAAAAAAATACAAATATGTAACTTATGCAAATTTAATTGAAATGTATGATCATGTGGTCATTAAGTGAGGGCACCTCCTAGAGCCATGCAAGAGGCCCTGGACCTTCAGCTTCATCAGCTTCATGATAAATCCACACAGTATCCCAAGGCCAGTAATGGGGGCTATTACATCCTGACACGCAGAAAAGTGCCTATACGCAGCAGGTGCTCAATAAATGGATGCTGAAGAATGAGCTTCAGATGTCACCCACTTCAGATAAATATTCTTTTATTTCCATACACTGTTGTGACATTTGCAGCACAGGTATTCAAATCCCATGGGGACATAAGCCCCTAGTGTGAGGGTATCCAGTAAACTTGGGAGATGCGGGCACAGGCGTTCACGGGCACAGCCTCACAGTCCTCACAGGAAGCCACTCACATGTCACCTGCTGGGGTGAACGTACTCCCTCTGAGTGATGAACTCATCCAGGACATAGGGAAAGTGACAAGGACTCAGTGACACCACACAGTAGCTACTTGTTCTAACTGCATGATATATGCGCCAATTCCAAGGCAAGAAGCCCAGGAGAGGCAGCAGGACAGCTGCCCAAATTAACAGAGCCAGAGCAACACATGCAGTGATGGGCCGCCCTGGGCCACAACATAGGTTGGTTCCCTGTACTGACAGCTACTGTGACATTCTGACAAAAAATAAAACAAGATGCCACCAAGACCTCGAAAAACCAAATCACTGGAGAGACAAAAGCACTTAAAAATTAAAAGCAATCCATAAAACACTACCTGGAAACCCTGTGATTGCCTAGTGCCAATTAGCAGCAAAGTCAAAAAAGAGAGTAAAAAATAAAACTTTGACACACTAGTAAAAAGACTAACAGGCTCATCTATAATCATTACTAGTTAGTCCACTAATGAGCCTAAAAGTGGCTTAAAACCCAAAACTATTAACAGCAAGAGGTTAAGAATGTAACTTCACTGAGACAGCAACATTAAAAGGCATTTGTTAAAAAAAAAAACTTTTTTACGAAATAGCTATTTCAAGGAAGACAGGCCTGAAAGGCATAGAAAACATCCTGAAACTCTCACTGTTGGATGCCAAAGAAAGACGCAAAGGAAAACAGGGTGGAACTCGCAGTCTCTGGCTTGGCGGAGGTGGCGTAATGGATGACGTACTCCGGGTAGACCTGGTGCTTCTCGAAGATCACAAAAATGGAGGGGTCAGACATGCTGTTCACGCAGCTATCGTACAAGGTGCTGCCCTGCCCCTCCCTGACTGGAGGTCGGACGAAGGAGGCGTTGCCTCGAATGAATTCGCCCACCAGCACTCGAGCCAGGAACATTGTGTAGCACTTCGTGTTAGATTTGCTGTAGTGGTGGGAATACGCGGCGTCTCGGGCAAAGTAGCTCCCTGCAAGGACATGCACAGGCTCAGCTGGGCACCAGGAGGGCAGCCCACAGCCTGCAGCCGGAACAGGGAGGGGAGGCTCCAGTGTCCTGTCAACCAGGCAGTGCCAATGGCCTCTACCTGTCCATCACTACCATATCCCCTTCCCTCCTCTCCCATTTCTCTAGTCTTTTCCCTCATGAAGAGCACCAGAGAGGTCACCAAGCTATGAGACAGAAAACTTTCAAGTAAAACATCTGTCACTCAAATCTAAAGATCTCTGCACACATCGCTACTTAAACACCTGAACCTCAGTGTCCTCAGCTATAAAATGGGGCGGTCATGCCCAACCTCATAGGGCTGGTGTGGAAAGGAACCAGGATTCCATCTACAGGACAACACAGACACTAGCAGTCCAACGTACAGAATGGTGAGCCCTGTCAATTGGGAATCTGAGTTGGAAGCTGCCACCTCTACATTCGGATTTACAACCTGCCCCACACTCATCCACCTTTACCCCACAGAGATTACATCTGATTAAGGCTAACAGATGGATCCCCGGCATCACTGAGGAAACTGGAACGGGGGCTGCTGATAATAGGATCGCATCATGAGACTTCCCAATTTAGTGACCATGTCATGATCATAGAAGATAATGCCTTTGCTCTCAGGAGGTGTTAAAGGGTGAAGAGGGATGATACAGCAAAATGGCACAGGAAAATGCGGAGGTAATAAAGCCAACGTGGCAAAATGTTAAAAACTGATGAATCTAGGTAAAATTTATGCAGGTGTTTTTTATATTGTTCTTGTGACTTCCCTGAGTTTGAAATTATTTTCAGAGTTTTAAAATAACTCAGAAAGGAAAACACTCAGATGACTCATATTATCATGTGTACATGAGGATACCTGAGGTGCTCAGATTTCCAGTCTAATAGTGCAGGCACAGTAAGGGTTTGTGACTCACGGTTGGGAAGGCACCCCTCTCCTCTCCTGACCGTGCTCACCATCTCCAGGGACCCCACTCTACAGGGTCACAGGCCCATCTCTCAGGGAAGCAAAACCCCAGCTTAAGCAAGGTTGCCCTGCTCAAAGTTTGGGTCAGGCTCCTGGCTACACATGGAGGAGCAGAGTGCCACCAGCTGGGCATCCCCACACAGGGCCAGGGGCCATTCCTACTAAGTTGAACTGGCTCACTGGTGCTCGCTGGTTCTCCCAGATCCTCCATCGATTTGCTTTAAAAAAGTTTCCCAGGCTATGGGCAGGAAGGCCAGGTTCTGCCAGTGGGGTGGTCCTCGCCCTTACCCTTGCCGTAGGAAGTACCATGAAGACCACAGACACGCCAATCAAAGTTCTGCTGGCAGATGGCGTCCACGAAGCTAGCGCTGGTGCCATGGAACAGCTGCCTCTCATCTACCACCTTCCCTCCATTCCTCTTCTGCATCTGCCCTTTTTGCCTAGAATCAAGGGAGTGGAATGTGTGTTGAAGGCAGAAGGTGCTTGCCACCAAATACAGGCCACTGACCCCAAGAAAATACATTTTACTGGAAGTGTCCTGAGATTAGGAGATGCGAGTCCAGACCCATGGGCCAGGCCACAGGAGAGGCTGGGGAGCAGGAGCCAGGTGAAAAGCAGAAGGGAAGCCTTTCCCTCCCCAGCTCAAGGCCTACGCAGCTACTTAAACTCCTGAAGCAGACCAGCCCTTGGAAAGCAGGTGTGTCTTCCTCACCACCTTGCTTCCCTTCCCCATGGGGCTCAGCTGGGGAAGCAGGAGGATGCTGGTAGTGGGGGCCATTCCTCCCCTTCCTGTAAGTTACCCTGATTTCATCACTGGGCCCAGAGCCCCAGAGTACAGATGACACTGCTCCAATTCTTATGGGGATGGGTCTTCAGGACCCCAGGCTGACATGGTGACCTGCTTCGGATCTCCCGCCTGCACAGAGAAGCACGTGGGGCACAAGAAGATGCCAGTCCTCTAGCACAAAAATGGGGCCCCTGATATTTGGCTGTTAGGACAATAGCTTTATGTTCCTCAGGGTGTGGGTGGCTCATACTGATCCATCCTGTCAATCTTCAGGCAGGCAGGCAGGATGTACCAGTGTGAGCTCTGGCTTTGCCACCAGGGAAGCCTAGTCCCCTCGTCCCTCTCAGGGATACGCCAGTACTCAGCTATAAAGACAGTAAGATGGAGAGGGAAGGAGGGACACAGCTCCTGACTCCAGTGGCACTGGACAAGCAGTGGCTGCTATCTTGGATTGCCTCGAAAGCCAGGGCACATCTGGTAAGCAGCTAGCCTACTGTATGTGTGTCAGAGGGATAGAGTCACCTGCCCATCAAAAGCAAGCCCCCAACGCACCACTGGTAGACCTCCCAGAGGGCCAGGTTCTGGACTCGCTCGATCTTCTGAACAAGGTAGAAAGGCAGCGTATTGATGAAGAGGTTACAGACCTTTTGATACTCTTCTGATGAAGAACTGAGGACAATCTTCTACAAAGAGCAAATATTGTTTCTCTGTTATTATCAAAGTTAAGATACATATCAATCCCCTCTCAAGGCTACTCATAAAATGCCAGAACTATAAGCAAGCCAGACAGTGATTAGCACACCTGCCCTGCCCTGGGGTAAGTCTCTCTAGGTGAGGGATGTGTGCAACCTGTAGTCACTTCTCTTTTGTTCACTGTGAAATGTGCCTGTAGGGCAGCTGCGTGCTACTTCGTCAGCACTATCCTGGGTGTCCCCAGGACATCCTTGCTCTTCCTCTATACCCACAGGACAGAATGCATAGCCCAAAGACCACAGAGGTGGGTGTCAGTAAATGTGGACACACATTTGGTGAAGAGGAAGCAAACCCTTCAGAGTAGGTCAGGCTTATGGGCAGCAATGCTGCACGAGTGTCCCACTCACAAGCGCTGAGGGACAGGTCAGGCTGACAGGTGATCACACTCAACTAATGAACTCAGTAGCTCAGTGAAGTCTGTGGCCCCGCACCTGGCTGCTACATCTCTCCTAGCTGAGTCTGCCTCTCCCTTAGCATCTTGCTCTGGGAAAAAAACACTCTCCATGGGCCAGGAGGGGAAACTTACGAGGGGCAGCCAACCGTCACACAGTGCCAACCCACGAATTCCTACAGCTGCAGCCTGCACCTGACCAGCTGCCCTGTGACTGGCTCCATGAGGCTTGGCTCAAGGACAGCCCATTTGGGGATCTCTGGCGAGTCCCTCTACACCATTCCTCTTCCCTCCCCTGAGTGCAGCCTTGTAATAACCACCTGACCCCACAAAGACTATGAATCAGGGCTCAGTGTGAATGTCCATGAGTCTCCTACAAATCAAATTCTGACTCTGGTTTCACTGCTGCCATCCCACAGAAGACACCAAACTCTTCTCCCTCAAGTATGGGACCAGCCCTGCACCTCCCAGACCAGAGATTGAGAAGGGCTCCCAAACCTGTCACAAGACCAAAGTGCTCCACAGCGCAGGCCTGACTTCACTCCTGTCCGCACATCTACGTATGCCCTCCATCCAGACACCCCAAGCGCAGACCTGGGCTCCTTCCCTATGCAGCTCCCTCGACCTACATGTTCTTCCCCCACCTCTGCCTGTACAAGCACCAGCATGGTTTAGGTGTGGCCCAATGACGCCTTCCCTGTTCCCCTGGTAGTCGCCTGTCCTGTGACACTGACTTCGGCTGTCAACTCATCCAGCCCATCACACATTCCACCTGTGCTGCTGGCGCGTGTGGTCTATAAAACTCGACGAGATGAGTCTCCTCAGGGAAGGCACGACCACGTTGTGAAGGCCAGTGTGCACAGTGCTCGGCAGGAGGCCAGCCCTCAGAGGTCAGCTGGGGGGCCCCACGTACAAAGGGTGGTGCAGACATATGAGCACTCTATCGCGCTTGGCACAGCTCCCACTGGTTGGCAGGCCCTAAAGAGCTGTTGAATTGAACTGCCTGTTCCTTCTCTGTCTTCTAGTATCTAGAACCCTCCAACAGCAGCTCCCCCTCTAGATGTCCCTCATCATATCCAAACCCTATGGTTCCTTTTCCTTTTCTTGCTTAGCAAAACTAGTATTTACCGGCTAAGCAGCTCTTAAGCTCGTTATTTCTGCCCTTTCCCAGCTCATCATCCTCCATCCACAAACACCTCTCCCCTCAGGCTACAGACATCTAGATGGTCATCTAGCCTTAAAACCCCAAGACCTGAAAATAACAAAGCCCCCACACCTCTGCCTTCCTCACCCACAAGTCCCAGCCTCACTGCTTCTTCGGCACAGCCAGCTCACCCTTGCTTGTGCCTAAGAACACCCTCCTCCCCAAGCTGAGGCAGCAAGGGTCCCATACCTTAAAGCCAGGGTCTGGCAGGGCTGAGGGGTCCCAGTGCTCAGGGATGCTCCTTGGGCCTTGAAACTTGACAGTACTATATAGAATGGAAACAAAAACAGACAATTTGGTCACAGTCACAGGCAGATCTAGCATAGGTGGCCCCACTAGCCAGTACCACCCATCTTGGGTCTCAGCATGTCATTGTGTAAAAGCAGGTAGGAAATGAGGAAGCACAGACCCACACTATCTGCTATTTGGGAGCCTTCTATCTTTGCCTCTGTGGCCAAAATAGAGACAATCAGGTGTGAGGGATTCATGTCTCATCTGTACCCCAACTTCTACATAGAAGGCAGTGAGCATCTGATTGGAGCAGCACACCCAAACCCTTATCCATAATCCTGAAATTCAAAGAGCTCTGAAATTTTTTTCCCTGAACAGCCTCACTGAGGTATAAATGGTGTACAATAAAATTTCTTAAAAACAAAATCAATGTCAAAACTCATTTGGCAGTAGAAATTTGACTTGAACTGCTATGAACTGCTAAGAGGCTTCTTGTGGTCTCTACATACTCTTCTCCAAGTGACTATGCGTATTTTTTACTGCAGAAATATCATCATGTTTACAGGTGTCACACAATACAAGCACAATATGATCTTTCTAAAAAAATAAAAATAAGTTCTAAAAGATGTGGCCCAACAGGTTTAGGAACAAGGACTGTGAAACTGTAATCCCAAACCACTCCTACTCAGTTTCAGAATGCTCACTACCTTGTGTTTCTGCTGGCATGAGACATGTACCTTCATCCTAGCCTCAAAGAACTCCCACAAATAGCTTTCCTAGGAAAACGGCAGTTTAAAAATAACTAAGCAAGATCCCATGAGCAAGAATAAGCCAGAAACAGATGTGTGAAGACTTAAGATGCTAAAATTATCAGGGAGACTATACAACTACAATTACTTTTTCTAAGGTTAAAGAAATAAAAGACAAACTTTAAAAACATATGCAAGGAACAGGAAACTATAAAAAAACTGGACCATTTGAAGAAGAACTATAGAACTTCTAGAAATGAAAAACATACTCCTTGATAATAAAATTTCAAAGGACAGGCTTACAAGCAGATTAGATCACTTGAATAAAGAATGAGTGAGCTAAAAGATATGGTAAATGAAATTATCCAGAATGTGGCCTAAAGCCAATACGGAGAGAAAAAATATGGAGGGGAGGCTGAGACATGGGGAAGAGAGAGTAAGAAGGCCCAATGTGTTCAGAACCTAACCGAAGTTCCAAAGAGAGTAGAGAGAATAGGGTGGAGGCAATTTTCAAACAACTAATAAGACTCACCAACACACAGTTTTAAGAAGCCCAAATAATCTCCACCAGGATAAAAAAAAAACAAAAACAATACTCAGATGCACCACAGTGAAGGTGCATAACACCAAGACAAAGAGAAAATCTTGATAGTAGCCAGAGTAAAACAAGAGTTATTCTGTGAAAGAAGTGCCAGGTAGACTGACAGCTGGTTTCTCCAAAGAAGCCCTGGAAACCAGACAATATAGGGTAGTATCTTCAATGTTCTAGGAGAAAATAACTATAACCAAAAATTCTATCCAGGGGAAATACCTTTCAAGATTGAGGGCAAAATAAAGATGTACTCAGGCAAACAAAAAGTCTCAGGTTATGGGGTGGGGAGACCCTGAATCACCCATATCTTTGTCTGAATTTGACTAAAATAACCACTTTTATTTCTGACGTGTGGGGTCTGGTCACAGCCCCCTGAAAACTAAAGTGATGACAAAAGAGATCCAGTCTCAAAGGAGACAGATTTTTCCAAACCTAGGGAAGGCTCTGGATAAGGAAAGAACCAAAAATAACTTCCAGAGGTAGGAAGAGTCAGTTAACCCAAACTCCAAATCCAGAAAGCAATACATAGAAGAGATCAATATATTTAATTTAAAAAAATTAATTAAAAAATAAGTATTTCTACATGGTAAAATACTTCATAAACAAAGCCAAAGGGAAGTAACAAACCAACAGAAAACATTTACAATTTTTATAACAAACTGAGGGCTGATTTCCCCAACAGATAAAAGGCTCTTAATATTTAAGAAAAACACCAAAAGAGTTTGATAGAAAAATGGACCAAAAGACAAATAGTCTACAGAAAAAGAAAGGCAGATGACCATCACATATTAAGAAGAATAAACAATAAACATCACTCATAAGAGAAAGCAAATTAAAATCACTGATACACCCTTTCCCACCTAGGAGAACAGCAAAAGCCTTGAGCTTGATAACTTACTCTGTTGGCAAGGCTGAAGGCAACATGCACTTCATGCATCCTGAAGCAAGCATGTAATGGTCCAACCCCACAGAGAAACTTGCATTTATCTTCTAGGACTCTACACTAATGACTCACAAACATGAAACAGCATGTACACCAAGTTGGCAATGGCAGCATAATAACAAAGATCAAAAGCAACACAAAACATGCCTCCAAAGGGGGCAGATTAAATAAATTATGATTCATACATGTGATGGAGAACCATGAAGACAGAAACAGAACTCAGAAGACTTCAATGCACTGAAATGGAGTAATTATCTATTTTTATATGAAAAAGGTACAGAAGAGTATATATAGAATGTTACCTGTAGTGCAAGAAGAGAGGTATGAAAATACTTTTGTATGTATGGATTTGCTCATTCTTGGAAAAGAAACAGTAAACATGATCTAGAAACTTATGAAAATCATTACAGTGGACACAATGTGGAGGTAACAAGGAGGTAGATACTGACTACAAAGTATACCTTTTTTAGTTTTGACTTTTAAATCATGTAAATATTTTACATAGTCAAACATAAATTTTAATCAAAAAGGAGGAAAAGGAGGGCTGGCTTCAAAGAAATAGTGGAGAAAACCCAAGAGGTGATTTTGTTAGACCTGACCTATGAGACACACTATTTTCATGGATTGATGACACCTTCTCCCCCTAGCTTGTATCAAACTCTTCTTGAAATGACCCTGTTGTGCTTCACAAACACAACCACTGAAAGAACCAACAGAAACATTATCAGCTCTCCATGACACAGAAGCCAGATTTCTCTGGCTAACAGAAAGTGCAGCTGGCTAAGAGCAACACAGGTCAACAACCCTGCTTAAGCTGTGGCACACCCAAACTGTCATACCTCTCTCCATCCAGGCCATACTTCCCCATTATGTGGGGGGATGTTCTGGAAAGAACTGACCCCTCCTCCCAGCCCCAATCCCACCACACTTGCCCCAACACTAAAACTACTGGTTTAGAAGGGGTCTGATCAGTGCAAAGATAAAAAATTTGTCCCCATTAGCTGCAAGAAGGTCCTCTCCCCCACTAAATGTTTACAAGGCCAGGTGCTGCCCTGGTGGCTTCTGGCAGCCATCCCGTGGCATAAAATGATGTGCCCATTAGTGCCTGCAGCATCCATTTTTGTTTTTTGATGGCCCATGATATTCAAGTACTGAAATACATGGGTTTTAATTAGTGTAATTCCATTATTTTGACATTTAAAAATTTTTCAATTATTCAACTGAAAAGACAAACTGATGGGCAGGCTTCAAGTCTAGACTGGCTTGCAGATCACCACAAGCAGCCATGTAATTATATATGATAAAGCTTCTACCCACAAGATAATTCTCTCTCTGATTTAAAGCCTTTCCCAACTAGTGGACTAGAAATGACAGTGGTCAAATTACTACAGGTGACTCTGCCTCAGAACTGCCATCCATACATGATGCAAGTGAAAAAGAGAAACCTGAAATGCTTTGTTAGAAACAAAAACCACAGCTTGCTACTACTTAAAAAAAAAAGACCCTAAAAACAAACAAATAGAAAACTCAAAGCACTCTAATAATACATCTAACATTAATCTTTTTATAAATTTACATTATATTTTACAATTTTATAGCACCATATTTCAAATATGTATTAGCATGTAGGTGTACACTGATTTTTCAGGTTCATGAATTCTCAACCCTTTTACAGAACACTGATATTAATGCCAGCACTTCTGTACTGAGTAAAGGAGAGTGCAAATACAGAGGAGGGCTGGGGGCAGAAAACTGTCTCTGGGGCCATTCAATTATACAAACCCATAAACCCTCTCACTGCTGTAGCCAACTGAGTAAGTTTTCTGTAAGTGCAGCAGAGCACACCCCTACTAACACAAAGGCTAAGTAACAAGTTCCCCAAATGCCACCTACCAGGTTTGCTTCACCTTCACATCCTGGGGAGACACATATTTGGGTCTCCGGCAAACCTTTCTGGCTGTGCCATAGACTAGGTTTTTCTGAACAAAGGCTGGGGGGAAAAAAAAACACATATACACACAGGATATGTTAAAGGTGGTACAGGTTTTACAATGTTTTATAAACACAAATTAAATGGGCTGGAAAGCTAATCCAAATGTGTAAGCCCAGAATCCGTCTGTTAATAATAAGGCAGTTTTATACATTTCAAATATTCATAAAGAAAATAGGTATCCTTAGGAGACTGGGTTTAACGAATACATGAATGATTAGTAATTGACATACCGATTATACATGAGTACTCTTAAATTATTCCTTCCAACCTTGTTTAAACTATTATTTTGCTTAGCAATTTTTCCCAGCTTGGATATAAAAAAGATTCAGCCCAGCCTGAGACCAAATTACCACACCTTGAACCAGTGGGATTTAGAGTTAATATAATAATTGCACTCTTAGGACTTTGTCTTAGTTTGACTAAACTGACTCTATCGAAGTGTTTCTCAACATTGTAAAACCTGTACCACCTTTAACACACAAAATTTCTTCCCTACCCTAAAATCTTCAGATTCATCCTGAGGGTGGGAGGACACCACCCCTCAAGCTGAAAAATCACAAATACCTACAAGTTAGATTACGTGTCCCCGCCCACCAAGAAAAGCCTGTCAAGTCTTACTTTCTGCCCTTAAGAGTACAAAAACGATTTTTTTCATTTAAAAAACATTTCAATATTAATTTATAGATATCTGTAACTTACCTTACTGCATTACAGCACACACTGTGTAATCACCTACGTGTATCTCTCAGTCTGTAGCTCAGGTGGTCATCAAGAAGGGGCACTCCTGGGAGGTCCCCCATTCTAATTAGGAGCCCATAATTCAGACATGGCTACCACGCCTCTTCTGTTATCCACTGCTCAATCTATCATCAACGCTCTGCTAATTAGCAGATACTTAAACAGGTTTTTATTGGCCTGTTGACTAGCATGGTGATCTCAAATGGGCTTTCACTGAAGTTATAGTTATCCAAGATATGTAGACCTAAAGAGATGTTGAGACCCATTCCCTGGACCCTCCCTGAAAATGGCAAAGTGAAGCCTTTTCCCTAGTTTACCCTTAAAGAGGATACACTAGGCTAAATCCCTAAACACGCCCTGACCTTAGAGATTCTGCCTGTCTGATGCCAGCTAATAAATGTCAGAATTCTGCCTCTGGAATTTCTCATTTGCCTTGAGTGTGTCTCTAGTGACAAGAATGTTGAAAAGGACAGAGTCAAGGCTTTCCCAATCCTATAGAACAAGTCATTTGGCCTGTCGCTTATGTTTCTTAAAGGTATTTCCTGCCTAATAAATATTTAGTAACATTGAGTGTTTTGGGTCTGAAACTTGCCTTCACTAAACTTAGCAGCAAGGTTGAGAGGAGGGAAGCTGACCCCCTTCAAACTATTTCTGTGGCTACTGTTATCTCCCAACAAAGAATCGCACCCACCCAAGTGAGCTTAGATGGTCTGCAGAAAGCATGCTTTTTCCCGCAGTTTGCAGTAAACAGCATGCATGTGCTCTGCCCCACCCTCATCCTGATGCTGCTCTGTCCTTGGGGGTGCTGCCTATGTTGAGAATGACAAAGGCTGCATCTGACATTTCTGGTGTATTAGTTTTGATATTTTCCAGATATGTCAATATTTTGAACTACTGTCAGCAGCAGTCAGATGGGTGCTGGTTACCCAGAGTTGATATTCAGACAGTTCTGACTTTTACCCTGACTTTTCACCTATGTCTCAAGGTCCCCTTTAGTGTACTTGTGTTTATCAGTCTGAGGACTGCAGACCACCTCCTGTGGTTGGTGTTCTCCAGCAGACACTGAAGGCCGGTAAGCAGTTTTCACTGGAGAGTGGAAGAAACTTTTAGGTAAGTAAGAACATGTCCAGGGGGCAGTGATTCCTCCTTCAGAAAAGTACCACCAACCCACAAGCAAGACCAACTGGCTCAAAGCAGGCAGGTAAAGGGGTGTGGAATAATCTGCCAAAGATGTTTTGCTGCCCTTCATACAGAACAAGGTCCACACACATGAAGAAAACAGTACACTGTGTTTAAACGGAGGCCCACTTGGCTCCCTTAAAAAGTGATGACCATTCAGAAGGATTCAGAATTTAAAATGTGAATTAAAAAGCAAAGCTGAATTGAACAGGGCTGGACTGATAAATCCATGTGTAAATGGCTTTAGGGAAGCCACAGAAAAACTGTAACTTAAAAATCTTCACAAATCAGCCACTGGAAGAACTGGCCAAAGGGTGCTCAGCCTGTTTCTGCCTGTCAAGCAACTGGGACAAGTCACGTAGGCCTTGTTACAACACCACAGGTACAAAAAAATCTGTTTCTTTGCAACTTTTAATCAAAGTATGTGTCTACCATGTGTTTAAAAGTCCATCTGTGCCAAAGGTGCCTCCAGAAAAAAATACTATTAACGCTGCCACCCTAGACAAGTGTGAGGCAGAGCTGCACAGTAGAACCACTGTGACACTTGGAGGGGACTAAGGTTAATCCTTGGACACAGAGGGACCTGTGCATGGCCTATCAGTCACCCACCACTGAACACACACTGACCCTGCCTGTCCCTCCACACTCTGGGCTCCTGTCTCCACTCAGGTCCTTTCTCCTCACCCACTCCAACTCAGGGCAGCTTCTCCTCCATCCCGCTGGGCTGGCATCCTCTGTTTGTTGGACTGTTTCCCTTTCCGATGGGCAGCCCTTCAAGAGTAGGGACCACCCCTTCCTTTTCTTTCCTGGCCCTCCATGTGTATGTGGAGCTCCTCCAGAATTAATGTGGAAAAGGCAGAGGTAGCAGATAGCCAGGCCCTGCCGGGGGAGGGCAGTGGTCAGGAAGTACCTTTGAAGTCTAACTCATATTCGTGCTTTCCAGCCTGGAACTTCAGAGTGGCTGCCTGGGCATCAGACCCTGGTACACAGTATGCCAGGTAGGACTTCTCCAAATCACTGCTGTTGATGGTGGTCACAGGATGCTCCAGGCCCTGGGAAGAGAAAGCCAGATACTTCATGAAGGCAAGAACCTATGATGACAATAGACACTGGGTGCTATCCACGCCACACTGCAGACATGACCACGTGGGTATTCATGTCATGGAGGCAGCAGAGGAGGGAGGAGAGAGGAGCCAGGGAGCAAGGGTGTAGCAGGAAAGGGAAGCATGGAATTGAAGCTGACCAACTGCCTTCTAAAAGCTGCCTGGGAAAATGGAAGATAACAAAAAATATGGGTCTTGCTAGCCAGGATAACCTAGATGGGACAATGGAGGAGAGGGCATTCAAGTTATTGTAATAGATGGTTCAACCATTCAAATGAAGGTGAAACATCAACAGGGAATTCTCAAACCTGCTTGCCTAGATGGTCTAAGCAAAGCTGCCTCTTTCTGTACTCTTGTGCCCACCACCCTTTAACCAAACACAGGCCTCCTGCTTGTTTTCTTTTTCTGGTCCATTGGAGAGCTCTTCTATTTTTCAATTACCCATTTTGATCCCTCATCCTCTCTTCAATTACCTACAGGGTATCTAAGATTTGGGAAAGGAATAACTGCATCTGAATTCTGACTCCCAAACATGTCTGCTCTAACCTCAGCAAGTTATTCTCACCTCTCCAAACCTCAGTTATCTAACCCTATAGTAACAGAACTTAAATCATACTCATATCATCATACAATAGCACCATCGCATCCTCAAAGAGTTGGGGAAAAAAACAGGGGGTGCATAGCACTAAGCACAATGCCTGGAACAAAAAGCAGAGATGCTGAGGAAATATCAGGCGGCTGTCTGGACACCCAAGTCTGACATTACGAGGAGAAATCTGGTCTGCAGACAGAGATGCAGAGATCATTTGAGATGGCCACCAATGTCAAAAGAACAGGGGTATGGGCCGGACCCTGGGAAACCCCAACTTCACAAAGGGGAGTGGAAAGAAGCCCATGAAGGAGACAGAGGAGCAAGAAAGCCAGAAGAATAAGGAGGGAGGAGGGACCAGGCAGCAGGCTGGGTGGGAAAAGGCTAGAAATGCTGTGGAACTTGGCACCGGGGTTCTCTGTACGAGTCTACAACACAGGGAGGGCTATGCCTGGCTGTCCTACCCCCTGCAGGTGCTCCATAAGTAAGCATCCCGATAGGGGAGTAATGGGAAGAGAAGCCAGAATCTGGTGAGTGGAGAAATAAAAGGGGATCTTTCCAAGCAGTGATCCTTAAAAGCAGAGAGGATGGGTTATTCAGGTCCAAAAGGGTGAGGGAGATTGTGGAGCTTTTAGATCAAGGCAAAGTCGCTCATTGGAAAATGGAAAGTACAAAAGGTCAATAGACCTAAGAAGCCTGTTAAGGACAATCCACAGAAGATACAGGCTGGGGTAATGCATCCTGGAGCCTAGTACCTTAGGGACGTCAGGTTTAAAGCAGGAAAATCCAGTGGTCCAAGAACAGTAATATCTTATACACAAAATTAGGTTATGGTTGAATTAGGTACCCCCTCCAAAAAAGATGTTTAAGTCTTAACCCCCACTACCTCAACATGTGAGCTTATCTGAAAATGGGGTCATTGCAAATATAATTACTTAAGGTGAGATCATACTGGAGTAGGGTGGCCCCTAATCCAACATGACCAACGTCCTTATAAGAGGACAGCCACGTGAAAACACAGGGAGAATGCCATGCAATGACGAGGCAGAGACCAGAGTGATGCACAGATAAGCCAGGGAAATGACGACGGCCAGCAAACCATGAGGAGCTAGGAAGAGGCAAGGAAGGACTCCCTACAGGTTTAAGAGGAAGCATAGCCCTGCTGATACTTTGCTTTCAATTTCTAGCCTCCAGAGCATGAGACAATAAATCACTGTTGTTATGAGTACCCGGTTTGTGGTACTTTGTTACGGGAGTCCTAGGAAACTAATTCAGGGTGGAGGCAATTTGTACCTGAAATTTGGGTCTACATCCTAAGCTCAGGCAGAGAAGAACCTAGCTTTTTTGAGAACCAGGAGAAAACTGTCTTAACTGGCAGTTAGCAGAAAACTGAGGAAGAAATGCACACATGGGGCGACACCAGAAGTGTGTGGGAAAGGAAAGGCTGGAGTGGACAGGCGACCCTATGAGGGGGTCCAGCTGATGGTACAAAATGAGACCACGCAGCCAAAAGCCACTGGGTCCACACACTGGAATCTGTACCCAACTGACATGTGGTGTGTCCATAATAGCCACAGATCCTTCCCAGAGATTCTCAGGTGAGGTCCTGCTTGGTGAGATTATGCACTGACTATACTTGATTAGGAGGACCTGCAGAGAAATGGGGAAGACCCTACATGTGGGTTGTTTGGAGGAGAAATGGTCCTAGTTCCCAAAGTGTGACAACCATTTGCAAAGTCTCCCAGGGAAACTTACTTTCATATGGGTTGCATCCAGGGTCCCATGTCATCCCACTCAGCTTCCAGGGAGCTTGTCTCCCTGAGAGGGGGACAAATCACCAAATGATACATGAGACGCTGTCACATTTGCTAAGCGCCTCACTCCTGCCCTGTGTCCCTCCATGATGTCACCAGGTAAGCTCAGTTTATGGAGCATGACCAGCCCACCATCCTCCCCCTCCTCAGGGCCAGGCACCGCCTCTTCCTTCCCGCTCTTAACCAAACCAGAGTCCCTGACTAAATCCACATGGCAGGGGCAGTTGAAAGAATCCCAGGATGCTCAGGAGGGGAGAGATAGATAGGGAAGAGGGCAGATGGAGCAGCAATGAGGAAAGGCTACCACTGGAAGAAATGGAGGGAAGTATGAGGGCTCAAGTCAGTGAGGCCACTCCTGAGAGTGACCTTGTCCAACTGACCAGTGGGCATGGGTAGAAACACCTGTGTCCTTCAACCAGCCAATCAATGTGTATGTCCTGAGGACCTGCTAGGTGCAGGCACTGTCCCTAGCATGGGGGTACTACACCAGTGGCAAGAGACAAAGCCCTCTGCCCTCATGCAGCTCACACTACAGGGTTCCCAGAGATAAAGATCTTCTAAGTGTGGTTTAGGAAAAGAAACTAAAGCTTTAACATAGCCTCTTACAACCCAGAAGAGTACAACTGTCTATGAGACCATGTGTCCCAATGTTCATTTCTGAGATGCTGTACCTACAGAAATGGTGACCTCTCTATACCTGTAACTCTACAGGTGACTGGGGAGGCTCCCTTTAATCTAATCCATCCATGAATATCTTCAAATAACTGAGGGCAGCAATCATCTAAAACAGATTCCAATACCTGAAATAAGTCAATTTTCTTATACCTGTCCACCTTCTGTGAAGTTGCTGCTACAGATAAGGTAGAAAGCCAGCTTTGAAAAGCCTTAAACTTTGTTCTGCAGCTACACAAACACTCCTACTCTGGAGTTACATGTTCAACAGTAAAAGAGACATCTTTCTACCCCATTTAACAAGATCAGTGAAACGTTATCTCACTATAACTCACAAGCATTTAGTTCTCATGCACCAACAGATACCTAATCCTTCCAAGACGGAACCTCAAATAAGTAACTCCAGATTACACAGTTTTGCTAGAATCCTTCTCACAGAAATTGAGTCTTAAGGGAATCTGAGGCTCCACCATGGACTCTCCAGAACAATCCTCATGCTCATGTTTGGAACAGTTCCACCATCATGGACTTGAAGGAAGAAACACTTGCCCTCTTTTCATGACACTTACTTGTTTTCCATATTCCTGCCAAGAACCAAACTCATCACTCCAGTACCAAACCCACTCAGTAGTGAAGATGAAGTGTGGAGGTTTGGTGACGAAGGAGGCCGTGGAAAGGCGGCGAGCCCGGGCAGCACCAAACATCATGGAGTTAAAGTCCAGACAATCAAAGTGCAAGTTACTGGCTGACTCAATACATAGGATCCTGCAAAAGAATGTGAGTAGACTGAATATTCCACCAGGCCACACGAACACAGGGCCCTCAGCTTCTACCTGTGGTCTTCAAGACACTCAGCTGGTAGACATGGACATGAATGTAACATGCGCGCACAAACACACACACACCACACCACCACCACCCCCTTCCAAGACAGGGAAGACTGCCTTTTGAGATCAGTTTTGCTGTGCAAAAGTAGAATCAGGGTAATATGGAAAACTCATGACATTCCTTTCACTACACAGAAAATACTGGTTTAAATATTCTTTTTTAAAATGCATTGGTTAATTGGCATGGAAAGAAAATCCTCAGGCACCAAAAATAATAATAGTTGACATATACTGTTTATTGTATAAGCCAGACCCTGTAGTAAGTGCTTTATATATGTATTAGGGGATTAAATTTTCATAACCCTTTGAAGCTGACACTGTTCTCTCCATTTCACAGATGGGAAAGCACAAGCCCAGGAAGTTAAGAAACCTGTTTAAAGTCAAACAGCTATTGATGGGAGAGGAAGGATTTAAGTCAAGTGGTTTGAGTGCATGGCCTACACTCTGAACCACCAGGATGCAATTCCTTTCCAAATGATGTACTGTCCAAAGGGCAAATGGAAAGTGTAAAACCATAGAGGCAATGAGCGTTAAAGCAGGTGGCTGTCCAAGGGCAGTGTCAGCAAGCAATGACAAAGAACACTGTTTTTCACAGCAATGAGCAAACAGAAAAGAAATCAGTCTGGTTAAGGCTGGGGGTGAATCTTGAGATACTTCTAGGATCCTAAAAGACTATACTTGCTTAATGAAGGGAGGCTGGAAGGGGATCTGCCTTGCAAAGGGAGTCAGCAAGGAAACCTGCCTGTATCAGTGTTAGCTCTGGGTAGAGGGCCAAAACTTGCACTGAGACTTCATAAAGTTTTGGGCTGATCCACACTTCCTATTTGAGAATTAACTTTAAAGAAGACAAAGGAGGCAGTTCCCAGGGAAGCAAACACAAATCCTCTCTGGAGGAATTCAACTTTAACCCAGTCCTCAAAACAAAGTCTCAGCATCATGAGATCACAATCAAATACACCACAAAACACAAGTGGAGACAAGATGCCTGGCTGAGTCTCAAGAACAAAGCACTGCGGGAAAGCTACCATACAGAGCAGTGCAGCATATGGCTCCTTGTAGATGCGGTTCAAGAACAGGCAAGACTAACCTATGGTGACAGAAGTCAGAACAGTGGTGGCCGATGGGATGGGCACTGACTGGAAGGGGGGTAGGAGACGACTTTCTGGGGTGATGGAAATGATCTCTATCTGGACCCTCTGGAGTTCTGGCTATACGAGAAAGTGCACTTATCAAAACTCACTTAAGTATATAATTACTATCTGGTATTATACTGTGTATAAATTTTGCCTCAGATAAAGAGAGAGGGAGGGTGGTATGTGAGCCATTTAATATTCTGAAGGGGAACAATTTGTTTCACATATTTTGCCAGTAGCAATTTGCACATAATTGCACTCTAAGCACAAATTTATTTTATCCACTCAAAAAGTAGGCTCAAATTCTCTTCTTGACAACATATTTTCCAAGTTCAATGCGAGAGAGGATAAGTATTTGAAAATAAGGCTATCTGGGACATCCCCACTTACTCTAAATTGACTAAGCGAAAATACTGGAACATACTTAGAAAAATAAATTTAAAGGCTGAACAATAAACAGCAGTTCACCTATATGACTCTACAGGCAAAAGATAAAATTTCCCAAACTGCCTCTCGCTTTTCTGAATAAATTAAGGTGTGTGCACGTGATCAATCCCAGCAGCTAATAACTCAGAACTCGGTATCACCACCTCCTTTCCCCGTAGCTCCTCCCTAAAAGAAGAGAGGTACAAACTGCTTGGATAAACACTATCTTCCAATTCCCAGCCCAGAGCTTCCACCTCCAGACTACGCTGCTTACAGGGGGTGGTCACAAAGACCAGCAAAACTAATCTTCCCGCACTGCACACAAAACAAAAGCCCAAGCACAAGGGAAACACAAGTGATGTATTTCATACCTGTCTTTTCTGGGATTGCTATATGCCTCTTCAATAAGCTCCATTTTGTCCAAATCCTTCCACTTGCCTCTGTCCAAGAATTGCCATCGATATGGCAAATGGAAATGAACTCTCTTGCACTTATCTGTAACAGAAATAAAGAAGACAGACATCTTGGCAGTACATAACATGGCCTAGCCCTGTGGGTGTCAATGGGTGTGGGCTGCCCGCTGACCTGGGAACACTTTGGAAATCTGTGGGGGATTCTTTTTTAGAGCAGGTATTGAAACACTATGCATTTTCTTATACACATTTTCATGTCTTTTTTAACAGGATATGACACTGACTTGTAAAAATATGCATTTTGGTGGGTGGCATTATGTATGAATTTCATACATGAAGGTAAAGAAGCTAACTGTGAGAAGCTCAAAGGCTCCATCCCTGCAAAGGGCAGTCTTGACTTTGACTATGCATTACTGCTATATAGGTGGCATATGGATGGACAGCAGTCACACAAAAATGGAGCCTGATTCCTCTCTGCTAGAAACCCACCCCAACCCCAGCACAGTGGACCACAGGTGGATCAGCTATGTGGCTCTAGGCCACTCTCATCTTCCTGACTGCTCACATACATACCCCGTCCACACATCCACACATCTCTGAAGGTATTTACACACACTGCTCTGCCCCTGCCAATACAGATAAATGACCCAGGACTATGGTTTCCGGGCAACTGCTACCCCTACAACTTCCCCATGCTCCCCTCAGCCTCTGTCCCTCCTAGCATGAACTGGCTGCATCCCCTTGGCTCATCTAGGCCCTCACTTCAAAGGTTGCCCACACCCCCTACCTTTCAACATCCTACATGAGGTTCTGGTACATCTGCCCAAAGAAATGTTGAGAGGAAAGGCAGACAGGAAAGAAAAGCAATAGGAAGCTCTTTGCACTCTGATATGGACCTACCTCCTAGATATATGCTATTAGGTAGAAATATACACAACAAGGTGCAGAATGTCTCTATTTGGGTAAAAAATAGAAAAAAAAATAAGATTAACAATACTCTGACTAAATACATATATATTCAGATATTTTTTCTTGCAGGAGGGATCTGGGTACCTGGTGACAAAGTTATAAGGAAAGATTTCTGTTGTTTTTACATCTTTTGAATTTTGAACTATAGAAATATTGAATTTTGAAATACAGAAAATATTGTATTCCAAAAAATTAAATGTCTGGTTAAGGGAAAAGATACAAAACAGTGTAGAGCACCTGTGTAAGAAGGAAACCGACATATATACTTGTACATGCATAAAATCTTTATGGAAGAATATTCAAGGACCTGGTAATAATGATTGTTTCTGGCAGGGATCTGAGTGCTAGAAAAAAGGTGTGAGGGAGATATTTCTTACTAAATGTCCTTTGAACATTTTTAATTCACCTTTCAAAATAACAATGAAGTTTGTCTATTTGGCATTTGAAAAAAATAAAGATTTTCTAAAATCATATACAGCCCTTCAGGCGCATCTCAGTGAGATTTCTTTCCCAGAGATTCTGCAAAATGGTATCACGGTTGGGGAGGACCATGGAAGCTACCTGAGCTTGTCAAAGGCCAGGCCTGGGGCCAGACAGACAGGGTAGGAGAGAGCCCCCAGCTGAGAAGACTCAGGGAAGAAGACAGACCCTAACCAAGGAAATCTCCTCTAAGTTCAGCAAGGCTGGATACAACCACACTGGGGACTCAGGACGTCCTGACTTGTCCAGAGCTAAGAGGGTAGACAGCTCACACAAGGACCTTTTGGGACTCTGGACCATGGATGGTATGTACAACAGAGTGATAATGAAGAGCTTGACCTAGATAGATAAGACCACAGCTGTGATCCAGAGGTCACAACTAAGTAAGATTCCCTGTTCCCTCCCTGAGGGGCACTAAGGGGAATGATTAGGGTTAAGAGGTCCAGTCGCTGCATCCATATACCCAGGCCTGAAGAAAATCTCTCCCCTTAAGAAAGCACCACTCAGAGAAGGTACACCACCCACGACCCTCCAGGCCAACACTTCCTTGGGAAGGACAAAAGGGCCAGGGAAAGGTCAAACAGCATGCCCAAGGATTCCAGTTCTCAATCCAAGCTGAGTGTGGAGCCTATGGCACTCACAAGCCAGAAGGCACCTGGGAAATTAGGGTGCTATATAGGCCACCACAGCCATGGCTGCCGGCAAAAGCAGAGTCCTGGTTCAGTGATGAGGGCATGAGGCCCTTTCTCTGCCACACCTTCCCTGGTCCTCCTGTCCTCTTTCTCATTCCTTTCATTCCTTCTAGTGTTCCCCGCTTTGTTGTAGCATTTCAGAGTCTTGGCTTTCTAGAAGGCCAAATCTAGAAATCTGGCAAAGTTATCACATTTATATCTCCTTTTTCCTTTATATCCCTTGAAATGACAAACAGAAGAATAAATCCAAAAGCACTGGAAAACAATAAAAAGTGCCATCAAAAGGCCAGAATATTGAAAAATTCCTAAAAAGATGAAGCGGACAGAATCAAACTGACAGAGATAGAAAACACATGCAAAATATGCAGAAGAAAGCTACCACAGAAGGGGGAAGGATCTGGGGGCTTTACAAACTCAATTATATGTGACAAGGTGCAAGAAAAACACCTGGCCAATCTAATGAGAATAATTGGGACCCACTGGAACAGCACTCCCTCAGTGCCCAGCAGTAGACCTAGACATAAAAGCTAAACCTATAAAACTTCTGGAAAAAAATATAGGAAGAACATTTTTGTGGGCTTAGAAGGAGCCATTTTTTAGGACAAAAACCCCACAAATTATAAAATTAAAAAATATTAAATGGGTTTCAAAAGACACCATAAAGAAAATGAACATGAAAGACACAAACTGGGAGAATATATTTTCAGTATCTGTATCTGACAAAGACTTGTACAGAGACTATGCAAAACTTTTACAACAATTAGGAATCAAACAATCCAATTAACAAAATGGGCCAAATAGTCACCAAAGACCTTATATCGCATGATTCCATTTATATGAAATATCCAGGCAAATCTATAGAAACAGAACAGAAATCTGTAGTTGCCAGGAGCTATGGGGAGGGGAGACTAAGGAATGACTGCTAATGGGTACAGGATTTCTTTGGGGGTGATGAAAATGTTCTAATATTGACTGTGATGATGGCTGCACAATTTTGTGACTACTAAACTATTAAATGATGAATTGTATGTGGATTATAAAAAAAAGGCAAAAGATTTAAATAGATACTTCACAGAAGATATATAAATGGCCAGTAAGCACTTGAAAATAAATATTAAATATTAAAATGCAAATTAAAACTATAATAATGTATCACGACTCATTAATTAGGATAGCTAAAATTTAGAGCACTGACAACAGTAAGTGTTAACAAGGATGTCAAGCAACCAGAACATAATCGCTGGTGAGAAGGTGAAATAGTATATCCATTTTGGAAGACAGTCTGGCATTTTTTTATAAAGTTAAACACACATTTATCACATGATCCTGTAATTCCACTTCTAGGTCTTTACTCAAGAGAAGTAAAAACACATTATCTACACAATAACTTGTAAATGTTTATAGACATTTTATCTGTAAAAGCCAGAAAACAGAAAACAACCCAAATGTTCACCAACTTACGAATGGATAAACAAGACTGTAGTCAGTGCATGTGATGGAATACTATTTAGCAATAAGAAGGAACAAACTTGACATGCTAGTACAACCAAACCTCAAAAACTAAGTGAGGGAAGACAGGTACAGGAGAATACACACTGTATGATTCTATTTATGTGAAATTCTAGAAAAGACAAATTCAATCTGCAGTGGCAAAAAGTAGACAAGGGATTGCCTGGGGTCAGGAAATTGGGGGATGAAGTTTAACTGCAAAAGAGCGTAAGAGAAATATTTTAGAATGAGGGAGCTGCTCCATATCCAGATATGACTGCAGTGATGGCTACATGACTATACATATTTTCCAAAACGCAGAGTATACACTTAAAATGGGGGCACTTTAGTGTGTATAAGTTATCTCAGTAATTTTAAAACCGTATATATATACACACACACGAGAATATATATATATATATATATATATATGAGAGAGTGTGCATGTGTGCACATGCACAGATACCTTGACCAAGCATTGCATTTCCAGGAATCTATCTAGAGAAATACATAGATATTTATGTATTGATGCTCATACAGATGCTCAATGGAATACAGATACTCTATAGAACATCACTCTAACTGAATACTACACAGTGTTTTGAACGAACAAGGTAGACTTCCACATACAAACATTCTTTCTTGGAGGAAAAACACATCCAAGACAGTGTTCAGTAAAGGAAGCAGGTTAAATAATATATTATCACGTTTCCATATGCTGAAAATACAAAGAACAAATATGACCACATGGCACACGTTTACCTTTGGGAAAGGCTGAAGGAGCACTTCAGACTCTACTCTGTGTTAATGATTCTTTTACAATGTGCAAGTACTCATGAAGTATTTGAATTGGTTTTAAACATTGAAAGTGAAACAGGAAGTTTTGATGGTGGTTTTTACAGAGGAGTCACCAAATTTGAGAAGGAATCTTTCTTCAGTCAAAGCCCAGGATAGCAGGAAGAAGAAAACAAAGGTTTAGCAAAAACACAAAAATTGCTACTTCTGGTAAGAGGGAGAAAAACCCCCAATTTAAAGAATTACTTGTCCCCCAAGAGTGAAAACCAGTGTCCCCTGCTCAGGGAGAGTCTTCCCAGTTGCTAAGGCACATCTAAGTCTATGACCACCCTTTCTGAGGAATGTTAATCTTTGTTCCCACTAGACTGGGAGTCCCTGTCTTGTGCAGATCTGTGACCTCATGCTATGCTGACCAAGGGTCAACACTGACACTCACTTGCTGCACAAACCAGCTATGTTCCCAAACACTCAGCTAAAAACTTGAATAATCCCTATCATCCTCAACTCCCCAACAAAATCAATTCAGACCTGGTTTGGCCTAAGTGCCATATGAGCTCATGATTAAGAAGGCCCTGACCCTCTCTGGACAGGGGAAAGGACCTTGATGGGTGGCCTCAGAGCAGAACTCTGGGAACAAGAAGTCATTATCCCACCCACAAATGGATGAAGGGGTTTCCTCTGACTCACCTTGAAAGCTACAGCTTTTCCGGATATAGTACAAGCAGATCTCATCTTTCTCCTCTTGGTTAGTAGTATTTGGGGACACAGAACCTGAACTACCTCTTCGGTCTACAAAGAAACACCACAAAGATGTATCAGCTTCCTCTGAAGCTTCTGATATGGGGTCAGAGTAAATCAAGGTACAAAGGGAGGAAAAGAGTATTCATCTCTCTGCAAGAGACCAAAGTGGGCAAGGCAACCTCACAAAACTCTATAATGTATGGGATGAAAGAACCCTCAGACATACAGGTGGGCCCTTTGCTTTTTTGGAAGGCGCCTCAAGGCCACACAGCTGCAGTCAAATCCAGGACACCTTTGTGGGGGCTCTTTTCTTACTCGGCTGTGCATCCCATTCACTAGGAGGCCCGCTAAAACACACTAGTGCCTGGCTCTACCCCCAGACTGATTCAATCAGAACCTCCAGGGGTGGAACCTAGGATATGACACTTGTTTAAGAAGGGGAGAACCACTATCCTACACACTGAAATAGCTCAAGATTCATTCTGTATCTAAGGCCATGATGACCCTACAGGGTAAGTTGAGGGCTGACATTTTATAAACTAGATTTGATTCTAATAGCAAATACTTGTTAGTGACCTTTTAGAACTGGGCACCAATGCCAAGAAAAAAAGCAATACATGGGAAGCCTACACCTCAAAGTAAAACCTTAATTAATTTTAGGTTGACTATAAGAATTTTAAATGAGCCTTTACCTAATAATTACATTTACTACTCCCCTCCCATAAAAATAAATAAAACTCATTAGCAAACCCTCCCTATTTAGTATCATCTGTCATTTTGTTATTCATCTTCCTTTTTTTTAGAGGCACCTCAAAGATCCATAGGCTGGACCTCAAAACCCATACCTGTGGGGCCCTGGAGGCCATCTATCCTCCTCCCAGGGCAGGTATCCTCTCCCTTTCTAACAAGGCCATAATCCAACAGACATTCTTAAAGATCTATTTAAAGCAAAACTTGTCTACTTCTAGGCTTCCTACCACTGAAAGAAAGTAACCAAAAATTATTGAAGAAAATGTAAAGAAAAAATACCTAGGGGAAGGACAATTTTTAAATATAAAAATCAGGTAAGCTTACAGAGATAAGTCTGTTTGCTGGAAGTCCTGGCACTCACCTGATATTTTAGGTAGTGGTCTATTAAAAATCCTATCACTACAGCTAAAAGTGAGTTTGACTGTGCATCGTTTGGGAGGAGCCCAGGCTCACAGTTACCATGGTAAAACCAAGGCCCAGGACAGCGGCTAGCACATGGCAGGCACTCAGATTTGTTGTATGAAAGAACAGATAACCAGAATGGCCAGCCAACAGCCAATATTGTGAAATTCAAAGGACACCAATGTATCATAATGTCCCAAAGGGACCAGGTTATTCATTTCCCATACAACAGGTATTCAGGAAATGCTTATTAAATAAACAATCTCTGCTTAAAAAATTACCCCATTTACCTGTCACTGAACCTGACATTCCTTTAAAAAAAAAAAGTAGTACCCCAGCTCATTCTTTCAACAAATAATCTGCCTACTATGGGCCAAGCACTGTGTAAGTGCTGGAGATGAGCAGTGAGCAATGCCAATTTACAATGACTAAAAAAAAAAAAATTACCATTAATTCACATCAGGAAAACAGCCAAATTTTTTTAAATGCTTCATTCATTCCTTTTTAAAATATCAAAACAGAATGCCATAGAAGGACACCCCTAGAGTTGTACAGCATGGCATTCTTAACTTGGGGGTCCCTCACTGAAAGGCAGGCTCTCCAGGGCAGAGGCACAACTGCACAGGGACAAGCAGTCTCCCGTCTCAGCACAGATCAGGCAGGCCCATTGGCAATTTATTCACCTTCAACACAAACTGGCATTGTCTAGAATGTCTTGTTTGTTCACAGCTAGGATTTCAACTCATCTTCACATCCCTCACTAGGTAGAAAGGGATCCACTAACTGCATCTTACTAAAAGCAGCACAGACTTGCTCAAGGTCACACATTCCATTTAACAAACCAGCTGAAATCAAGGACGCCAGCCTAGGGCCTTACCAGAAGTACTACTGGAGGCAGAGTTCTTATTCTTGATGTCATGAGCATTTCTGTAAATGGAAGGCAGCCTGCTCACCAGGTCTGAGCTCATGCCCAACTTCTCCAGTTTTTCCAGATTTTCAGAATTAGAGAGATCATGGCATCTCTTACAGCTAGTGCCAAACTTGCATTCACCCTGTAAAAAATACTGGCAGACATGGAGTTTGATACATTGCTTCTGAAAGGAGCAGGAGCCGTAGGGTCCATCTCCTTTGTTGTAATGAAGGCAGATCTGTTGACAGAGAAGAAAAATGACGAGCTTAGGAAGGCCTCACACACCACCACCTCCCTACTAGTTAGAAGAGGTTCCTCTAGAGACCTAGCCAAAGCTGTGATTCTGTCATCCCCACGGGCCTCACAGCTATGATAACATCCCTCACTCTAGATGGGTGGCTGCTCACACGTCCTTGACTAAAATGGGAATTGGGTGGACAACAGACTGCTCAGAATAAGCTCCCACTCTAGGAAAATCCAAAGAACTTCCAACTGATCTGAGCTCCTACCTTTCCATGCTTCCCATGAAGAGCATTGTAATGTAACCCGCGGAGCAGCGTGCTAACACTCACACACTCTACCTACACCCTTGCCCCACTTATTCTACAACTCTTCCTAACCTAGGCTCCAGCCTCTTCCAACCCTTTTTTCTACAACTCAGGGTCAGAGTGTCTGAGGGCTTAAAGAATCTTGGAAAACAAATACAGTCCTTTCATTTCTTAAGTGCAAACTCAGAGAAGTTAACTGGCTTGCCCTAGTTCACACAGCTACCTACCTCATCTGGCTTGTACAATGTCTATTGAACAGAGTTGTTGGTAAAGCTGGGACATGAACTTGAATCAGCTGCTCCTCTTATTCTAAATTCCACATACTTGGATGTGGGAACCAGGCCAGAAACTGACAAGGGCCAGCCCACTCAATTCACAGGCATTACACTGAACAAGAAGTGAAATGCACTAGAGGGCTGCAGAATCCAGAACTGGATCAACAGGGACTCCACTCTGGGGATAGAAGCCCTAAGGAAAAAGGCCAAAGAGGCTGGATGCTAACCTTGATTCTGCTACTTATAAGCCGCCTGACCTTGGGCAAGCCACTCAGCAGCTCTGAGATTCAGTTTTTAATTCCAAAAATGGGAATAATGCCACCTACATGGCTGGGCTATTGTTGGGATTAAGTGGGAAATATGCAAAGTGGCCAATACAATGCCTGGAACATTGTGGGTGCTCCGTTCATGATGGCAGCCCCCAGCTGGTTACCTGAGAGAGGACTAGCCTGACAGCAGAAGTCCTGACAGGAAAGCCGCACTAGGTCCAAGTTTATGGTCTCAGCTCCCATCTAATGGCACTGGGTTCTGAACCAACCTACACACCCAAGCAGGCAGAGGCCACGTACTCCAGACTGGTCACCTTCTGATTGATCTCACACTATTGACAAGATATACCCTGCAAAAACATTAACGTCCACTCTCCCAGTACAACCTTCCACCCCAACTCCTTTCCATGATATAGAATGGAAACGTGTGGATAAGCCTCTGGCCACCCATTTCTTTCTCTAGTCTCCCAAACTAAATCCAAGCTGTGCTGACCTACATGCTGTCCCCTTCCACACCTCCCATGCCAACTTCCCTCCCCTTTGTGCCTCCCTCTTCCGAGACCTTTATCTTTCAGCCCAGAGCAGGCACCATCTACTCCAGCATGCCTTCCCTGGTGCCCAAACCATGCCCCAAGACCACAGCTCTGACTTCTATTAGAGCATCTAAGCCAGCACCTTGCAGTCATCCACTGACTTATGTGTCTTACCCTGGAAAGCCAGAATGGGGTCTTTTATCTCCTTAGCACCAGTGCTGAACCCCTAGTGGATACTCAATAAAGATTAGCTGAATTAAATCAATACTAATTTTCAAAAAGAAAAAAGTTAATGCCTATTATGTGTCAGTCACTATATTACATAGAACTTTTCTCAAATGGGTGGTCTTAATTGAATTAAATGCATATTTTAATGAAAATACTTCCAATTTTATCTCTGTTGCCTCATCCCAGAAACATTGCCAGAGCATCTCATAAACCTGCGGCCATAGGAACACGCTGCTCAGATCTGTTGCAGAGTATGATAACCACTCAGCCAGGCTGCTGGCCTCTGGAACCAAAACCTTACTCACAGAGAGGCCATGCTCCCCTGGCTGCTTCCAGCCAACAAAACAGCAGCCTTTCTGGGGAGATGCAGGATACTTCCAACAGCGACTTTAGCTCAGAACTTCCCACTGGCCAGGCAAAAGGTTTCTTCAAACTGCGCTGCAGCCAGGGTCTTTTCCTACATGCTCCCCTTCCTTCCCCGTCTCCTGCCACAGATGTCACACTACCATTCACTACCCCAAGGCTCCCGCACCAACAATAAATCTCTCACACTTCTAATCCCATCTTGATGTCTGCTTCTTGTAGGACCCAAACTAGTACAGAACCATTGCAGTGAGCTTTCAAGTGATTAATGTCTGAAATGCATATGATAATCCATACCAAATAAAATCCTTGGGTGTGACTGAATTGGTAGAGAGCATCATCTGCCTGTCAATAGCTCTGGAAAGCTTCCCCACAGACCTCCTGGATCCTGGATCCAGCAATACCTGTGTGGTTCCAAGTCCTGCTAGACAGGGAGGGGCTGGCTGGAGTCTCTCAGCTCCGTGTAAATAACACTCTGCTGCAACCACTGACCATAGAGGCTCCCCCAACCCCACAGAAACTCTGTAAAGGAGGTACCAGCTCAACTGACACAGAAGAAAAGGAGGCTTCAAGGGGTAAGGTTGGCCCAAGATCACAGGTCTAAAATTCAACAGAGCTGGGAATTCAATCCAGATCTCCTTCAGGCAGACCCCAGTGGTCACAATAGGGTCCTTGGCTTGTCCTTGGCTTCTCATCTGCCATAGTATTTCCCATCTTCCAAACTTCTGGCCTCTCCCCGATTATGTGATTTCTTGTACACAAACACACCCCCCCTCCTGGAACTCACCTCCGGCAAAAGCCAGGGGTCGTTCTGATACAAGAGCTGGCAGAGCTCACTGTAGCTGAGGTGGTCAACGCCATGAGATCTCAATACACTGAGGTTGTGATCAGTAGTCAAGCTGTGACTGTTCCTACAGTTCTTCCTGCAAAGAAGCAGAGCTGGTGTTACAGCTGAACTGCATCTCTCCAAAATTCTTGTGTTGATATTCTAACCCCCAGAACCTTAGAAATAACTATTTTTAGAGAGTCTTTAAAGAGGTAATTAAGTTAAAATAAGGTCGAGGGAGGGGGCCACTAATCCAGTCTAACTAGTGTCCTTATAAGAAATTAGGACACAGAGGGAAGACCATGGGAAGACATAGGGAAAAGATGGCCATCTATAAGCCAAGAGAAACCACAAAATAAATCAACCCTGCTGACACCTTGGCTTTGGACTTCCAGCTTCGAGAATTATGAGAAAATAAGTTTCTGTTGTTTAAGCCTCACAGTCTGTGGTACCTTGCTATGGCAACACAAGCAAACAAATACAGCGAGTAAAATGAGTCTTTAAGACAATCTATCACAAACAGTCCCTGACATTTTTTAGTAACACCAGAGAAAACCCAGCATGTCTGGGTAACAGAAAACATAACACTTATTTACAAAGGAAGAAACAGTAACTTGGGAGTTCTAGGTCCCAGGACAGCACCTCTCAGCAAGTACGTGATGAGAATGACAGAGCCATTTCCCAAAGAAGAGTCATAGCATACCAGTCATGGCATTTAAACATTGGTTGAATAAATGAGTAAGGACAGCTTACGGTTATAGGTTTGTTATACACAAACACACACAAGCCCGAGGCCCAGGCCTTTTCTCTGCTCTGCTCCTCCATTCTCTCCATCAACAAACCCCTGCTGAACACTCAGTGAGATCCCTGCACTGGGCCTCACCCTGATGATCCAAAGACAAGACTTGAAATGATGGCCCAGGTCACAGGACCCAGAAGTCAGGCAAATAGCATTAGCCTGATTCAGACACTGTCATACCTCATAGGCCATGTTTACTTATTATAAGCATCTCAAAAGAAAACAGAATCCGTAACCAACTCCCCCAAACCCACACCTCCTTCATTTCAGTAAAAGGCAACTTCCCTCTCCCACTGCACAGGCCAAAAACCTTGGAGTCATCCTGACTCCTCTCCTCTGCGTAAGTGGCAGACAGAAATGGGTCTAAAATGGCCTGGGAAGTGCAAGGTCAGCTGGGCTCAGAACACATCAGCATGGAAAGGAGGGACACCTGAGCCTGCCAGAATTACAGATGCAATCAAGGGAGAGTGTCTGGAAGGTGCAAAGCCTGTGCCAAATACTTAGGGTTGAGGAACTAGGCAAGGAGAGAAGGGAAAACATTCTAGGCAAAGAGGCTAATAACTTGGAGCTGCCAGAGCCAAATATATCTAATAATGATGAGGAGGATGGTGATGACACCAGCTACTAAATGTGTTGCGCATTTATCTCAAGCCGGAGACTGCCTAAACATTTTATGAGTTAACTTATTCAGTCCTCAACAAGCCTATGAGGTAAGTGATATTACTATCCTGCTCCCTCAGATGAAGGAACTGAGGCTTGGATATAAAGAAACCTGCTGAAGATCACCCAGCTAGCAAGAAAAATAGCCAGGGTTGAACAAGGCAGGCTCGTCTTGGGGCTGTGCTCTTGACTACTATGCTCACTGCCTCCTGGGCACAGAATGGAAGTCAGTGACCTGGAACCCTCCCCAACTGTCACCAATGAGCGAACACATGAGTGATGATAGATTTCTGAAACAGCTGACCCTCTGGTTCAGGAAGACAAGCAGAGTCGTAGGAAAAGCATAGAAAGCACAGCTAACCACACCCACTCTCCCTTATGTGACCCAGAAACAGTCAGAAATGGAGAGTTCAAGAAACTTTTGTGAACCCCAAGAAAAAGGGAAAGATGAAGAATGAAGAAGAAAGCTCAGAATCATCTAGGCCAGTAAATACCAGGCGTCTAGATCTCCGTGACAAGTAAAACCTGATCCCAAATTTTAGGGACGAGCCTAAGAAAAGGGCTGCTATCTTTATTTTGCCAAATAAAGACATTAAGATCCACCAGTTATTCCCTTTATTAGTACCATCCATTCTGCATTTACTGTCTGCCTTCCCCTCTGGCTGCTTCTTTTCATTCTTCCCTGAGGTGCCTCTTCACCTGTCCTCGCAGGCCCAATTTCCCCAGGGTTCCACCCTCAGCCTCCACGTCACACTGACCCACTCCAGGGGCTGCAGCCATGACATAAACGACCCAAGAACCCCTAAACCTGCACCTCAGGGCTCTGGCTGTCCTCCCAAGCTTCAGACTTGGAGAGCTGACCCCTGGGCACTCTTCAAAACAATCCTCTCCTGCTCTCTCAGACAATGAGAAAGAAAATCAAGAGTCATTTCCAGGCCAACAATAAGAAAGCTGAGTCATTACCTCTCTCAAATCCTGTCACCATACTCCCAACCCCATCTCTCCCCAATTTCTCACACATATATGCCTTCCTCTTAAGAAGTTATTGGGGCCTTGGGATAATCTAATCTAGGAATTTCTGGGCAGCTGCTTCCCTAGGACTTTATTTCCCAGCCCACCTTGCATCTAGGCAGGGTCATGAGACATCTTGTGGCCCAGGACATATGAGTGGAAGACCATCTTCTACTTCTTCCAGACCTGGGCGTCTTCACCTGCTCTCCAGAACCTGATACCCAGAATAGCCTTAGAGCCATGGGCTGGGGAGGACAAGGCCTTGGTCAGCCACAGTGGGTCCCTAAATGACTGCATGAACCAAGGCTCCTACCCCACACTAAGTAGAAGGCCTATGAGCAAAAAATAATGTCTACTGTGTTAAGCCAAAAAAAAAAGAAGAAAACAAAAGAAAGTGACTAACTCTTCTCAGTAACTGGACTAGCTTCCAAACAGGTGCCCATCACATCCTCCTGTAAATCAACATCCACACCACTAAGGTAACTTCCTATAATGCAGACCTGACAACTACTCCCTTCTGCCATTTGACTGGCCACTATCTATGACCTGCAGGGTGAGGTCCAAACTTTATCATAAACCTCATTAATCCACTCCACAAATCTCACTGAGCACTGGCTGTGTGCAGTGCACAGAGCCGAGTGCAGGTCGGGTGGTGGGGGGACAGGCAGCCAGGGCCAAGAGAGCAGGACCTCTGCCCCACAGCGTTTACATACTAATGTAGGCAGTGGGGGTCTATGAGTGAGGGAACCCTAACATCGTGATGGAGGAGAAGAGGGAAAGGATTCAAAAGGAAAGTGACTTTGGAGTTGAAGCCGGAAGGATTCACTGGCCAGACCAGGAAAGGCATTCCAGGTAGAGCAAAGGGCACCCGATGAGCAAAGGCTGGGAATGTTCCAGGAACCTAAGGACACCCAGTGGGGCGGAGCTAGAGGACAGCAGCGACCGGTTCCCTAGGGGGCTCGTGGACGCCGCTGAGCAGCTTTCATTGCAACACAAGCCACCGCCGGCTTGTCATGAGGGGCCCCCGGGGCTAGGTGACCTCAAAACTAGCTCTGGAGACCAGGGTGTCGTGGGAGAAGCGAGATGGAGCCCCTTTTCTCCGGAAGGGCCCTCCCCGCGCCCCTCATCCCTACCCCCGAGCCCCACACCCAGGGTGTCCCGCCCCGTCCCGCGCCCCTCAGTCCCTGAGGTTTCAGAAGCCCAGGGTACACCGCTCAGCCCTGAGTCCCTCAGAGAATGCCAGGTACTCAGTAAGCGCTCAGTAAGGGGTCGCTGAAGGGAAGTGTGTGGGCACGGCCACCCAACAGTCTCCTCAAACTTCAAGAAGCGCCCCAAACCGGCTGGGGGACGAGCCGCCCCGCCCCCTCTCCCCGCGGCCGGCCGGGCCCGCGGGCGCCTTACCCGGCCGCCAAGAACTTGCAGGCCCCGTAGACCAGGAACTTGCAGAGGTGCAGCTGCGCGCAGAGCCCCACGCAGCCCGGCTTGGCGCCCGGGGGCGTGCGGCAGAGTCGCAGCGCCGAGGCGGCCAGAACCACGCGCTCGGCGGCCCCCGCGCCGCCCGCGCCGGCCCGCGGCACCACCACGAAGCGCCTTTGCTCCCTCAACAGCCGCTCCAGCGCGTCCGCGCCGACGCCCTCCCGCAAGCGGCGCCGCAGCTCCTCCAGCTCCAAGGCGCCCCCGGCCGCGCACAGCACCTGGGCCACCTCGCCGACGACGGTGACCTGGGTCATGGCTGCCGCTGCCGCGGTGGAGATGCGCTGCCAGTCGGACTGCGGCTGGTTGGACGCCAGCGGCGGCCAAGACGGGCTGGCCCCGCAGCTCCAGCTCCCGAGGGATGAGGACGCCGGCTGGAAACGAAACTGAAAGTTTCTCAGGGCCGGCGGAAAACAGAACCCGTGCGGCGTCGCCACGCCCACAGGCCCACAGCTGAGGGGCGCGGAGCCTTCTGGCCTCAGCGCCCCAGCTGCGCGTGGTCTGGTCCTGAGATCCTCCGTCTTGTCGGGAGCCGCCAGAGCACCCCAAAGCGGTGCCCTGAGCGCCTGAAATAAGTCACTTCCTCCGGGGCAGCGCTTCGCTCTTCCTCACGCGCCCTCACCGACGGGGTGAGGTGCCGACGGCGGGAGCGTGCGCAGCTCCCTCGCCGAGTGCGGGGCTTGTGGGGCCGGCCGTCCGCGAGCGGCGGTACTTTTCGCGCGCGTCGGCGAAGCGCCCGGATGTCCGCCACCCGCAGACCCCGCTGAGATGACGTGAAGTCACAGCCGCGCGCCCTCGACGGCAAACCTGGGTCCCAGCCCCGGTGAAAACAATCGATCCGAGTTTCGAAACGGGCTTTAATGTTACTTTAGCCAAAGTACGTGCAGTGAATCCCTCACTTTAAACGAAATGAGGCGTGTCAGATTTTTTATCAGATTTTTAAAAGCAGATACGTCTCACTAACCCCTGCTGAGTAAAGAGCGAACGAATGTTTAAGGAACATTAGGGACCTAGGCACACTCATCTGCTCTGCGGAGGGAAATGTGAACTGTTAGAGAAGTTTTTGTGAAAGTTTTCCGGGAATAGCTATTAAAATTTTAAATGTGCGTGACTGTGACTGTTAACCCGGCAATCTTTTGGGAATCTTCTAGAAGTTAAAGCAACAGTAAAGTTACGTACGAAAGTGTTTATGTGGGGGAGGTATTTGATCATTATCCAGACTATTAACTAGCTTCTAGTTTGCCTTAAATCTGTCTTGACCTAGAAAGACATCCATAATTTGTTAAGTGAAAAAAGAAGGCTGTATAGAAACATCTAAATCAATAGCAGAAAGAGACCCCTATTTGTGTGTGAATGTGGCAGGATATATTTGAAGGGGCAAGGAGAAGGCTGAGGAAGGACACACACTGAACTGTTTGCATTAACACTGGTTGTAGGGCGTGAGCAGTTAAGAGGTACTAGGAAAGTGGAAAACGGACGTACATAAAATGAACATAAATCCTGTTTGTAATATTACTACAAAAAATGTAAAAATCTTATGTGTATACATGAAGAGTAGATAGTAACATGGACAAATGAAAATAAATTGGGATGAGATGAGGGGCAGTTTTTCTCTTCTGATTTAATTATGGGGTGTTCACTTAGTTATGTAAAATTAATTTTTCATTAAAATTCTCATTTTATTGTGGTTTTGATATTGTTTTGCAATAAAATAACATTTTTTAAAAAAGAAATGGTGATGTCATTTAAAATGGTGGTGTAGAGACTTCGTAAAATTTGCCCTTTCATACAAGGATAAAGTGGCGAAAATGGCCAGAATCAGTGTTTTCAGAGCTCTGGAAATTAACCGAAGCCCTGCAGCAAATCATTTAGCATTTACTCAAGAAAAACAGCTGCATCTAAGTGAGACTATCGAGCTTTGCGGCATTTTAACTTACCTAGCCCTATTGTGGGGCAGCTGCATTGCGCACTAGGTCAGGGGAGGGTTCTTTGCTCTGAATTATCAGACAGGTCAGATGACTGTAGGTAAGGAAGGAATTCATTAGAGCAAGAGTAGCAGGGAATGGCAGCTTCCTTGCAGAGCAGAGAGCAAGGGAAACAAATGGAGGAAAGGGAAGCTCACTGAACTTCTTGGCATATGACAGATCCTCTTGCCAACTCCCGAAGCCAGGGTCACCTGGCGTCCAGCGTCCACTTGGATCTGCCTGGCATGGGAACTAAGCCCCTACCACCCCAGGATTTGGAGAAAGCTACAGAGCACCGGATGGAGTGAGTTTCTGTTGAGAACTTCCCGAAGGCAAAGAAAGGAGATTTTCAGGCAGGCCACTAAAGAACATGATCATACAACTACAGTCCTGTCCTGATCACCCAGGTGACAGGAGCTTGCAAGCCCAAATCAGAGGTCTCAGTAGCCCTTCCCTACTCGCCTGAAGTAGGACAGAGAGAATGAAGACGTATGCTTAAGTCTAGAAAATTGAGTGAAACAGCAAAGCAACAAAGACGCTAATCACTGGAAGAGCACAGAGACAAAAACGCAGTAAGAAGTTGGGCAGTGAGAAGTCTTTAAGGCAAAAATACACACTTGAAGAAAGGGAAAGGGCAGTGAGGGCAACCTCAGAGGAGGCACACTCAGGCTTCGGATTCAGTCTTGAGGCTTTCAGGAATGGGGCAAAGGGCAGGGGGGTGCGGGCATAGGCTTGACATGTGGTCTCATGATGTCTCTCCCCGGTGAGAGACATTATGTCACCATCCACAGTCAGTCCTCTAGATAATTCTGTTAAATAAACTTAACACAGGAATTTCTTGATCCTGTTCTTCTCCAAGATAGTGGTTACCCTCAAGTACTGGAAACGTTATCAGTTAGGACCACTCGCCCTGCCCTAAAATAGGGTCAGTTATTGGCTGAGTACCAAAGTGTATGTTAGCAATCTTACCTCCTAACTCCCTGGTTTTTAGGATGAAATTGTTTTAGTCTTAAGATGGAGCCCTTCCTGTTCTTGCTATACTATTATATCTTGGCATTTTCATCACAGGATGCTCGTCCCATGTCGCTGCCCTACCTCACTGTCTCTTTCTCTTCAGCTCCATGGCAGCCTGGACAACCAACAGCTCACATTCCAGGTACCTGTGCCAGAGATAGCAGAACAGGGCTGGATCTCTCTGAAAGCCTCAGCCCCCAATAAGTCATTATTTGACCTTCTGGTGGTTCCCTGGAAGACCCTCCTGAAAAGGCTTGTATTTATGCAACCTCACTGGAGCTAGCCCAAGCCTAATGACTTCTCCCCAGGGATTGTTTACTGAATGTTTTAACGTCTTGACTAGCTGAGGCAATGGATAACAGCTGGGGCAAACAATAAACAAACCAAAAAGTTTAAAAGGAAAAACCAAAGAAATGAGATGTCCACTGGGGCTTTGAAAACCTCTAAGATATTTCTAGGAATCCTGAAGGCCATACACATGCCTCACCTGTAACTTCTCTTGGAAATCACAGTAAAGCTTTTGTTCACATTTTCCCCTAGCTTCCTCTGTCTCCTGGCCTATGTTGATGACTCCCTGTGTCGCCCTGCATGGTGCACAGCCCTCCGGTTTCCAGAGATCTGTGAGTGTAAAAACATCTTCCTTCATAACAATCATTTCCACATCTGCATGTCTCACAATTCTTGATTAAAACAAATCCTGGGGTCCCTGTTAAATAAAACACAGATCATGAAGGGTTTTGAGAAAGAAGAGTCAGAGGATACCATCCAAGTGGAAATGCCCAATGTGCATTGGATCTGTGAAGAGTTCAGTCCTAGAGTTGTGAACATAAGGATGGTTTTTAAACCCATAGGACTGGATGAGATACCCAGTAAGAGTATAACTGAGAAGAGAAGAATGTCAAGGATCTCCTCCTTTGATAGAGCAGGCTGATTGAGCTAAGAAGGCTGAGTATGAGCAGCCAGTTAGGTAGGAGGAAAACCAGAACAAATTTAAATATTTCAAGGAGGGATGGTCAACTATGTTGAGTGCTGTCAAGTGACTGAGTGAAAGAGAAATGTTTTATCTATGGCTGTACAACAAACCACCCCAAAACTTAGTGGCTAAAATCAATGATTTATTTTTCATGATTCTGTGAGTTGACTGTGGTCAGCTGGGTATTTCTTCTGCTCCACACAGTATAACTGAAGTCACTCCTGTGGCTGCAGTTCAGCTGGGAGCTCAACTGGTGGAAGGATGCTCTGAGAGGACACTTTCTAGGAGCACAAGCCCCAGTGTGTAAGCATTTACCAAGTCCTGGCTTACATCATGCTTGCAAATATTCCATTAGCCAAAAAAGTCACACAACCTATCCGAGGGTCAATGTGGTTAGGGAACTAAACGAAGGAATCCCAGAAGGCGTGGTTCACTGGAGTCCACCAAGAGGTGACCAAGGGATTCAGTGATGTGGAGATGAGTCAGGATCCCAATAGGAAACACTCAAATTAGGAAAATACAAGAAGGATTTAGTAGAATGACTATTTACAAAGGTAATGGGCAGAGTGGAGGAAAATCATCAGGAATAATGCAGTAATCTGGGCCCAGTAGCGATGGAGTTACCATTCAAAGACCTGTAAGGATGAAAGGAGGGAGCAATTACTAGATCACAGAAGAATTAAGACATCTAATTCTCTACACCTTGAGAGGAACAGTGAACTTCAGTCAAGATACATAATTGGCCTTAGTCAGCCTGAAAGAAAGGAAACCAAAGGAATAAGCTCCTGAATGTCCCATTCCTCTCTCTCTCTCTGATCTTCTAGAGCTCCCCATTGGCCAAAACCATTCTAAGGCCAATGGTAAGGAAGCCCATTGAGGTCCTCTACAAGTCTGCAGGAGGCCAGGAACAAAAGATGTCCACACAGTGGAGGCCATCTATCAAGAAAACGGTAGGAACAAAGACTGCAGTGGGACATGAGGATGTGAAACCAGCCGATGGAGTTACTACTTGTAGGAAGTGCTGCTGTAAAGGAAAGCAGGGGAGGTGGTGTAAACAACTGACTACTAGAAGGAGAAGGGGGTGTGGGGTCAAGAAAGCTTTTTGTTTGTCTGTCTTTTAAGATAAGATATTCATAGCTAATGCATAGTTTTATTTTGATGTAAATGGTCCAGTGGGGCGATTGTTGATGTCAGGTGAGGGGTAACTTGCAGCAAAAAAAGGGGAACAGACTGCACAGAAATGGGGGGAATTGTTTGGTAGGGATGACACTTCTTTCACAATAGGAGGAAAGACAGGAAGGGTGGGTTTGGATCTAGCCTCGTGGGAAGGTGAGGGCAGCCTTTGTACTTAGTTGAAGAGTGTCTCCCCCAAATTCATGTCCACCCAGAAACTATAAATGTGACCTTATTTGGAAATAGTCTTTGCAGATGTAATCAAATTAAAGCGAGGCCAGCCTGGATTAGGATGGGCCCTAACCAATGACTGGTGCCTTTATAAGAGGGAACTTTGAACAGAGAGACAGGGACACACAGGGAGAAAGCCTTTGACAACAGAGGGAAAGACTGGAATGAAGTGTACACATCAAGAAACACTGAGGATTGCCAGCAGTCACCAGAAGCTAGGCGACTCAGATTAGGAAAATACAAGAAGGATTTAATAGAGTGACTATTTATAAAGGTACGGGCAGAGTGGAGGAAAATCATCAGGAATAATGCAGTAAATCTGGGCCCAGTAGCAATGGAGTTACCATTCAAAGACCTGCAAGGATGAAAGGAGGGAGCATAACAATGAAGAAAGAAAGGAAGAGGAGAACAGTACACAATGATCAGAAAGTAGTGCCTTGAACCACAGTCGAGGTCATGTATGAGGAAATTAATCCTTATATAGGGAGTGAACCTGTTATTTTTAAATGTTCCTATACTGTTTATGGGACGTACCAGTCACCATGGGCACACCTTCAAAGGAAGCATGGCCCTGCTGATAGCGTGACTTGGGATTTCTAGCCTCCAGAACTGTGAGAGACTAGATGTCTGTTGTTTTACCCCGTTTGTGGTAATTTGTTACAACAGCCCTGGGAAACTAGTTCAGGCTTCTATTTTCTCAGTAAGATGTGGAAGATGATCAGCTGTCGTGAGGCTGGAGTGGGGCCTGTGGAAGAGGATATGACCGAGAATCCTATCTTGTTGTTTCAGAGGATGGAAGAGCAAGTTTATCAATAAAATATGGTTGCCAAGCAATAGTAAGTCCGTTTTAAGTTTGAGGATCATAAATTTAAACTTCAACCAACCAACCTGGTTATGTGATGGTTTTTTTCCAACAGGGATTAGTTGCTTCTGAGTTACAAAAAGGTTGGGTTCAACTCGGATTGGGGTTTTGTCTTTTGAGTAGGATGGAGGGAGATGAGGGGCAAGATTTTGAGAGCCTTTGCAAAGGAGAAAGTGTCTTAATAGATCATGGAAAGCCGTCTGAGTATGGATGGGGAAGCAAGAGTGAAGAGAAGGTAAAAGATGGTGCAGAGTTCAGGAATTGGTAATCTGACTTAGACCAAAAATCTGTCACAGAGGTGAAGAACAGGGTGGGTGTGGGAGTTAGGGGGTGGGTGGTACATAACACATAATACAGACAATAACACATTACATAAATAACAATGAAGAAAGAAAGTAAAAGAGGAGGACAGTACACAATGATCAGAAAGTAGTGCCTTGAACCGCAGTCGAGGTCATGTACGAGGAAATTAATCCTTATATAGGGAGTGAACCTGTCATTTAAAAATGTTCCTATGCTGTTTATGGGACGTACCAGTCACCATGGGCACACCTCATTTGTTCTGGGAACAATCCCACGTGATTCCTCTTTAGGGTGTATGATATATGGGAAGTGTGGGGGTCCATTGTCTGAGCAACTGTAGAAGCAAGCCCTGTTATTTGTGGCTTGACCACCCTGCCCTCCCAATACCTTGCATTACCCAGAGCTGGTGTTCGGGAAGTTTTCCCAGGGGCTAAGGAACTGCCTGGGAGCAAGGAGACAAGAGTGCTGCCTCTGTTCCAAGCCCTGTTTCTCAGAATCAGACTCTGAGATGTTGAATCTCATGCAAGTCATTTATTAAGGAAGTACTCCCAGGAGAACCTGGCAAAGGAGTGGGTAATGCCAGGGGAGTACTGGGGAGAAGCCAGCCTTGGCCTGAACACACAGGGGAGTCTGGAATGCCCAGTGGATTCTCATTATTCATGGTAGTTTTGTTCTATAAAATCACCAAGAACACTGAATTAGGGAATATGGACGGAATCATTGCTCCCATGGAAAATACAGGGTTAGGTTCCCAGGAGCCTCTGGTCATATTTGTGTCAACTGATCAATGCACAACCTTGTTTTATGTTAGTTCCTGTTTAAAGACACCTTATTTAATGTACATCATTGATTCGTAAACACTGAACTCAGCCAACAGCACTACAGCCTGAATGAAGCATCTCTAATGAACGCATTTTCTCCATAGGACACATCACAGCCTTCTTGTGCTTAGGAACATAGCCCTTCAGCACGACACTTAGGGGTCATTTAAATAGCAAAATCACACCAACAAAAGTGTGAAAAATGTAGCACTAAAGAGACCTCAAAAAGAACACTTGTTTACAGTATGAGAGCTGAAACAGGAGGTGGTGTGTAGCCTGATCTTATGCATATCCATGAATGACCATGAAAGCACCACATACATGGATTTTGGGGTTACAAGTAAATTTTAGTGTAGAGTGATTTTGCAACACAGAATCCATGAACAATGAGGTTTGACTGTAAATTCTTTTCCGAGTTTGTCCCTCCTCTGGGCTGTCACATCCCTGCACCAGCATCCCTCCAGCACTGGCTAAGGGCTGCTCAGAGCAGGGGCAGGGGCAGGAGTAAAGCCCCAGGCCCTTCTGGCTCTCTGCACCTCCCTCTGCCAAGTGGCTTGAGCAGCCAAGCATGCCAATGGGCACACAGACAGGGTGACAGAGACACAAACGCACCCGGACAGAGCAGACAGTGTCCACAGCGCCCTGCAGTGTGGGTCATGGGGACATCACTGACAGGCAGAGATAATCCCCTTGGAGGAAGAGGAAATCTGTGTTGCTGGCCATGCTCAACAGCAGGCCTGGGGCAGCCTGTGAGCCTGGACAGGCTTCGCTGCTGTCACTGTGACTGGCACATTGCCTCATTCCTTGGCTGTAACCCCCAATTTGACAGAAGAGACCCTGTCTTGTTCCCACTGACCTCCCTAAAGCCTACCCAGTACCTAATACCTAATATTCAATAAATATTTGAAAAAGGAATAAAGACAGCAAATGTTACCCATAATCCCACCACCTAGATGAAACCATACTCACGCCTGGGTATTTGCCCTGGACAGGGGCAGGGCTTCTTCCTTTGGCCTAAAGTAAAGGATCACTTCAAGGGTCATGAGCAGACCAGTGACTGAAGAGGTAATTAAATTGAATTCCTTAGGGTGGGCCTGAATCCAGTATCACTGGTGTCTTTGTAAGAAATAAAAGGAAATTCAGATGCAGATGTGTACAGAGGTTAAGCAGTAGGGAGAGACACAGAGACAAGACTGCCATCTAGAAGCCAAAGAGAGAGGCCTGGAAAGAGCACTCCCTCTTGGCCCTCAAATGGAACTAACCCTGCTAATAGCTTTCTCTTGAACTTCTAGCCTCCAGAACTATGAGAAAATTAATTTCTGTTGTTTAAGCCACCTGTGGTACTTTGTTACAGCAGCCCTGGGAAGGTAATCCAAGTGGTTAGCCCCAAACCAGAGAGAGAGAAGGCACACCTTCGCCTCCCATGGGCAGGAAAACCTCAGAAGGGGCTGGTCTCTGGAACATCCAAGTCTTCCAGCACTGTGGACTGGCCAAAGTCCACCTTCAAGCCCTCTACCCTCGGTGTTATTCTTGACAGAGGAACTCAGACTTTGGGAGAATCACTGCTGGTGGTCACTGCGGACTATTGAAGACTGCTTCCTTGGTGAAGTTAGTCCTTCTCAGTAGAAGGGGCTGGCTTTCCTAAGAGGTGGGTGTGGCAATTTTGAAGACTAGAGGATTTATGCTGGATAGTTTCCATTTACAGTCCACTGTCCACTCTCCCCCACCCTGCTCTGCTCCCTCAGGCTGACCTCAGTGGATGCGGTCAAGAGAGCATCCTGGTCAGCTTCCAGCAGGCCCCACCGAGAGGCCCTGGCAGATCAGAAAGTGAGGCTGTCCCGTAGGGTGGCTGGCTATCTCCTTGTGCTGGAGGCCACAGCTTCTGTGAGAGGCTGTCTCCCCAGAGCCCTTCCTCTGGATCCTAGTAACTTCCCCCTTCCGAACCCTTCAGGAGTGGTTATCGTTCCTCTAGCCCCAGGACTCCTCACCCTCCCTTCCTGCTTTCCCTCACCACAAATGCTCATTTGAAAATAGTCCTTTTGTTAAACTCTACCCGAGTATGTTTGAGGGTACTGCCAGCATCTTCCAAGGAACCACAATGAAGACAGACTGAAGAGATCGTCCCTCTTAGGGAAAGTGAAGGTCTTGAAATAGGAGCAAGGCCAGGGAATGGGTCGTTCTTGAAAACAGTTCATTTTCCTTTGTTCTGTGAGGCATAGTATTTAACAGACAAAATTTTTCTCCTAATTCTTTTCAACTACCCTCCCCCTTTGGTGACTCCTGGTTGTACGCTTAGCTCCTGGTGCTACTTCGGGAGGCTAAGGGAAGGGTTGGAACTGGCTGCGTGGACCCTCCCACCTCGCTCCTCCCTCAGCAGAGGCACATGGGGTGGCCAACCGTTTACAGAGCACAGTAGTGTCCTCGAGATCTAGGTAGAGACCTGATGGAAGGCGTGTGGTTACCCACGGGGGCAACAGGAAGCAGCTGCCAAGGGGTGACTTGGTAACAGATGTGAGGCAGATGCCTTTTCTAGCTCCAGACCAAGCACAGCCACTGCAGCTGCAAAGGCCGAGACGGTGCTGTGGTGGGATGGCGGTAGCCACGGGCACATCCTTAGTCCCGCTCACAGCGGGCACGCCTGCAGAGGCATGAGAGGCCCGAAGGCCATGGTTCCTTTGCTCCTGTCCTCAGGGTCACTCTGATGGAACTGAGAGGTTAACAAATTTAAGAGGAATGTAACAACTGCCACTACCTTTACTGAGCTCTTAAGTGCCAGGCACGATGCTTTATATGGATTCTCTCTTCTACTCTTATTAACAACAAGCATATGAAGTAGAAGCTACTATTGTACCCATCCTAGTGAGACTCAATTGAGAGGGATTAAGTAACTTGCCCAAGGTCACTAAGACCTTGGCTGAGTTCTTGTGGCTTCCAAGTGCAGGCTTTAGACCTCTCAGGAATAAAGTGGTTAGCTTCACTCTTCCGCCCTCTGCTGGCTGGAAGATTCAAGCAGCCGTCTTGGATCATGAGGTGGCAGCTGTATGCCAAAGACATCCAGGGCAGGCCAGCAGGGTAGAATGGATGTGGCCTTTGACAATTTTGTGAAGCCGTTACCAGTTCTGGAATGCCTATCTCCAGCCGTCTATCTTGATTAAGCCATTTGTGTTTGGGGTTTCCTCTCCCTTGAAGCTGAATCTACATCTGACTAATACACATAAAGGATTTTGTTCTTGATCCTAAGAGCTCCAAGCCGCAATGAGGCTGTGGTGGGTGGCCATCAAGGGAAAGTGGACAGGAGGCCTGTTAGGACAGATTGTCAGATTAACAAGTTAATGATTGGTTAGGGTGGGAGAGGGATGATTTGAGACCACCACCCAGGAATCTGGTGCCCAGTCTGCCCTTGGCCAGGCTCCTCTCCCTGACCAGGAATTCTTACAGCTTAAAGACCTCCTGGACTCAGTGTACAGAACAGAGAGCCCAGATATAAACCCACACATACATGGTCAATTAATAATTAATACACGATAAAGGAGCCATGAATATGCAACAGGAATATACAATGGGGAAAAGATAGTCTCTTCAATAACTGGTGGTGGGAAAACTGGACAGCTACATGCCCATCCATGCCCAGGCCAGCTGTATTATTTGTCTTCCAAGGTAAGCTCTGCTGGAACCAAGCAATTCCTTTCCCAGCATCACACTGTGCAGACTTAAAGCAGAGCAACAGCACCCATGGAGGGTCCTGCTTCAGAGCTCTGACATACTGCTCCGTGGAATCAGGGAGCTCTTTCAGCAGACACCTTTCCTCTTCCTTTAGTTAGGAAAAAATCCTTTCATAATTAGGTGCCACCCAATTAATCTGTTTTGTAATTTTACACATTAACTATTACTATATTCTATATTTTCAAAACAAGGTACACCTAAATACACTGAAGTTTACAAAGCAATTGCAATAAAATTTTTTAAGTATTAGGTTCTAAGTGAGCTACATAATCACAGCTTATATCATTAAAGAAAAATCTTTTCTTCTTTTTCTTATTAAACTTGGAATACCCATACTAATTTATAACCCCATATTAGCGAGTTTCTTCAAGTTCATAATAGTCAACAGAAACAGAATTCTGAAATTGCAGAGGGTTCTTTCCCCATTGCTCTGCCTTTCTCTTCGATCCTCTCTCCTTCACCGCCTTCCCCGCCCACCCACTCTACTGCTGGTAGGAGAGGTGGGGATGGGGGTGGGGAGAAAGAGAACAAATCATGATAATGAGGACTGTCCATGTTTGTTCATGGACTTATTCAATATATATTTTAGGGAGATTTTTACTAAATTCTGGGAGGTGTTGAAGATGGGAGAGCAGCATACCCAGGCTAGTAGTTCAGACAGATGACCCAAGAGCAAGTACATACTGCAGGTGAGAAGTGTAGCAATGGACTTGGGGGGAGGGAGGCTTCACAGCGAGCACTCCCTGGTGACCTACTCTGTGTCCATGCAGCTTCCCTGACCCACAGAGGCCCTGGCACGCTGCCAGTGCAGCACCGGGGAGCAGGAAGGTGCAATTTCTGGTGGCTGTGAATGGGCACAGGGTACAATGGTGTAATTTGTGTGTTCTTGGGGCAGTTGACCCATATCCTATTTGTCATTTTTAATTACAAAAATGACATGTTATCTGAATTAGACAAAAACCCAAAAACAGATCAAAGTGTGTCCAAGTTCCCAGCCTGTCCTCTCCCATCCCTATTCCCATTCCCCAGAGGCCACCAGCCACTGCCAATGTGGTGTGCATTGTTCCAGAAACTGAAATGTATCTCAAGCTCCCTAGGTAGGGCAGCTTCTAGAATTAATGTATATGTTAAGGCCAAATACTATTTCTTACTGTTAACTGTGAATCCTTTGTCCCAGGTTATATTTACCCTTAAAAAAAAAGTATGAATTCACACATACTACACTATTTTTAGGGCCTCCATTTTTTTCCCAACTCTGTTAGAAGGGACATGAATTTACAAAATTTAAGAATTGGCACTGTATTTGGTATAAAGGGTATTTCTGGGACAGGGTGGGAAAGAGTCCAGGTAAGGAAGGGGAGCCCGGAAGTGAAGGAGGAGGAAGGCCCAGATGGTAAGGAGTTTTGTGGAGTGAGGGGCCGGGGTGGGAGAGGAGCCAGGCTCTCAAAGGCAGAGGCTCAGTATCAGCAGGCAGAAGGACCCCCTTCTTTCTCCTTCCGTATCTGGGCAGCCCCACTTACCGGAGCTGAGAGGCAGAAATGATGGCAGGAGAGGCTCCCGCGAGGGAAGGGGCACACAGGGCGGGGTCTCTACTCTCTCCTAGTTCTGCAACTTTGGGGAGCCAACTTAGGTTCACATAATGTATCATTTGTCCCTTGTTTTCAGCCTGTTCTTCACTAGAAGGTGCAATCCTAGAAGATGAAGAGCATTCTTTCATGTGTGACCCTGGGAAAGTAAACTCAAACTTTAAAAAAGATACAGAAAACTTCTGAGGAGAATACATTTTTGATCCAAAGAGGGTGCCTACAAAGAAATTTTACAACACAAACCATTCCTAAGGACCATCTATTCCTTTTTAATAAGTAAAAGTATGTAATAATTAAAATTATTAGAGAAAGACAATTCAGAAGGAATAATAGGGCCTTTAGAGTTAGGCTATATGAACCCAGATGTGTTATTTAACCTCTCCGGCCTTGGTTTCATCTCTAGGATGGGGATTATAGCACCTGACTTGTTGGGTTACTCTGAGGAAGAATTGAAAATGTGCCTTGTACACAGGAAGTACTCAAGTGGAATAAAATAATGAGGGCTTCTGCTCAAACCCATCGGCTCAGCACCTGATTCATCCCTGTGTCACTGAGGGCTGGGTAACACCCCACATCCCACAGGATGTTATCTCAGTCTCACTGCTGAATACAAACACAAAAATCAGGCTGAAAGTCTAAGGAGAATGGGTCCTGATAATTCACCATAATGGAGCTCAATGAAGGGTGAACATCCCACAAGGTTTATAGATAGTATGTGGATTTTTACAAAATAACAGGTAAATTCAGATTTAGGTTTCAATCAGCTGGACAAAAGCAGGCCAGAAGTGTAAGCGTGTTTTGGGTCGCACTGGAGTAAGAGCTCTGACGCAGCATCCACTAGATACCTTCTGCCCTGTGGGAATGAGGTTGGGTGGGGAAAGCTTTGGTCCTCCGGCTGCCTTGCTTTCCTGGCCTCTCTGCTGGGTTCCTCCTCCCAGGCCACTCATGCCCCCGTCCCAGGCCCCTCTTCTGCCCTTAAGTGCTGTCTCCAGTGCTCCATTGGGTGGTCGCCCAAAGCAAGGCCTTACCACACTCCCATTATCCCAGACCTGGCTCCTAGACCCCTCAAAACACCGGGTCTGGAGCCGAACTGTCTTTCTCGCTACCTGGACGCTTCCACTCCCCATCCTTGGTGTCCAGCCCGCACCTCCCTCTCCCTGCCTTTCATGCCTCAGGGAAGCACCTGGCAGACTGGGGCTTGTTCTGTTCACTCCAGTAGCTCCAGCACAAGAACAGTGCCCGGTACACTGCAGAGCCCGGACTGGGGGCAATGTTGTTTCCTAATGCCCGAAACCCAAGGCCACAGCGCAGCCTCATCTTGCCAGTTACCTTCCTGTGTTCTTTCTTTTCAGCAACTGCTTCCCCAGCAATACAGCTAATAAAAGAACAGACACATCACTTTTCACATTTAAAAATCTTCAGAAATAGTAAGGAACATAAGTTTGACAGTTTCTCCCATTCTCAACTAATTCTCAAATAAGTAGAAAAAGGGAACAGAAAGTCAGAATTGGATATAGAATTCAGATTTTTTTCTCTCAAGGACACATTTTATACAACATTCAACATCTATATTTTCAAACAAAATGAGAAAAAAAATACACCAAGTGCTAAAAAAATCAAAACAGAAGTAATACAATTTTAATTTCAATATTTTAAAATACAGAAATTGGAAATTAAGAATACCAAATACAATTTTAAACAATTCACTTGTCCTCCCCTATAATAACCAATGTAAGCTACTTAAAGACTTACAAATTTAAAACAGAAACAAAATAAATACTGTACACTTTCCCTGCCTGCAGGCAAAAGATGGGAAATACTGTTATGAATCCCCCCAAAATGCTCTTAAAGCTTCAGCATCCCACTTCCCAGCCACACCCCACTCTGATGTCACACAGTGTGCTTCTGCATTCAAGGACACACATGTGCACACACACCGACTGCCTATACAAACAGACAAAACACTACTCTGCAGACACCCCAAACAAGAAAGGAGAACAGTCACCTTGGACCATGGGCATAAAAATCAGTTAAGGAAAGTCAGTCAGGCTAGCAAAACATTACTACAAAACTAGTAAATACCATAGCCAACAACTGTCCCCTTTTCAAATTTCACAGACTTATAACCCCTAAAACCAATACTACCCCTCCCCCACACCACCCTCTACCCTCCCACTCCCCCACCAAAAAACCTGCTGAAGCACTGGCAAAGTTAGACATCTCACACTAAATGTGAAAATTCATATTATATAATCTCTTAAAATGAACCTTTTCACCCTCTTTCCACAGCATGAAACTGTTATGGCTTAATTTATATTAAAAGTAGAAAAGTCTTTTCGGAAGGAAATACAGTCTGCAAAGACGCATATGTGTTTCCTGATCAGTGCTACTTCATACCTAACAACTGCATGACTTGCTTTTGCAGTCAGAAGCTGTTTGTGTAAAAATTGAGGTTATAGCTTTTGATTCAGTCTAACCATAAATGTAAGGCCCTTAGTTTGGTTTAGGTTTCTTTTGCAAGATAAAATAACCTTAGGGTTCACTTAGCAAGTTACACCTCAGGTCCCTGACTATTATGTGGAAGTTGTATATGTCTGCTTTGTAAAAATAAAAGGTTACTTATGAATCTTAGAGGGAAGAAATGATTCTAGCCAAGGAATCAACTCCTCATTGTATGTTATACTCAATGCTGGTAAGTGTTACCAGAATCCACTGAAGAAACATGAGTATGTTTGGGTTATTTTATTCCTGCAAAATATTAAATATTCCAGCACTTATGATTATTGTTTTGGTGAAAAATCTTGGGGGAAAATAACATTTTGAAAAGGAAATGTCCAAAGTAAAAGTAGGTGGAGGCAAGGTTTGTCTTTATGATTCAGTTCCATTTAGGACTGCTTTCTGAAATAAAAGTGAATTCAGAATGTTACAGATCTTGCATAGGTAAACTACTTGGAGGTCAAGGGCTACGTGGTAGCCAGGGTTTATTACTGAAATAGTGCAGAGCAAATAAACTTGTTGGATCAATCACCAAATACAGTTTAAAAAGGTTTTAACCAAAAAAATTAATGTTACTCTTGTTAAGAAAAAGCTTTAGGACCCTAGAAAGGGCACCAAGAGGGAGAGGGAGACTAGCAGATAGAATGCAGGTAAATGCGTATATTTCCACCACCACCAAATATTATAAAAGAATAAAACCACAGTCAACCCTGATAAGCTAATAGGCATATGCTTAATGACCTTACACTGAAAAATGTGTTTATGTCAGGATATCAAATATTTGACTTACGGCATGATGTTCACTGAAAAATAAAATAAGGGAAGGTTTTTAGTAAGGCTTTAGTATTAAAAGTACGTAACGTTCAACAGCAATGTAGTGAGTGTATTATGTTTTCCCCTTTCTTTCCACCTGGTTTCTAGTAAGCTGTCAACACTATCCACCACAGGATGAGTAGAGGCTGCACAGTGCCACAGAACAGGGGCTGTATGAGGAAGCAAGGCGCCAGAGGTCTGGGACCCACTGGGACCCCAGGCAAATCCCTGCCCTATCAAGGTTTCATTTGTCTCCTTTATTTATAAAGGCTGCTCTAGATGAAGGTCTAGGGCATCTAAAACTGATGGGTGATCTTTAGCTTCTCTTTTTGGAGGGAGTAATTAGCTTAATATTTAATGAGAAAAAAATTTCAGATTTACTTTAAGCCTTCATCTCTTAAATATGAGATTGTAAAATGCTTATAACACTCCAATGGTTACTTTTGGTAGTAGTAAACTGGGCCATATAATTATTCATCAACTCTTTGGGGAGTGGTCTTACCACTTTAGAAAGCACCTCTTAAAAAAAGCATTATCTTTCTTTTGGAGATGTCCAGTCTCCCGTCCTGGACTCCTACAGTGGTTTCTCTACCCAACAAGCATGTCAGCCAACCCGTAGCTGTCTTTATTGATTCCCATCTTCCTAGCCACCTTATTTTTAACCCCAAGTTCCTTGGGTGATTGCTAAATCATTCTACTTCCATGACTTATTTTACCTTTCTCTAGTACCTGAACAGTATGCAGAATCTGTGGAGCAGTATTATCCTAATTCCTCTTTTAAAAAAACTGAACATATCTTCCAATTGCCTTAAATCATCTTAATGATTACTTGAGGATAAACATTCTCACTCTTATCCATAAATGATCTCCCTTCTTTTTCTTTCACTTTAAGAACTGATTTTAATTCCGCACCTTGTTAGAGACTCTTCAGATTTTTTTAGGTGGCATGCTCTGGGCTTTTATTTGATATGAAACAAATTTTATGAAAAACAGCATTTTCATTTAAAATGCATAAAAATGTGCATTGATTATCAGTTGTAACTTAAAAATGATAACTTCTCTTCAAGTATGAAGTGTTCATAGATTAAAGAATACTTTTCTATGGTTCTCTTAACTGCATTTTTATCCAAACTTACAAATGAGAAAACTAAGACTCAGAAAGAATAAGTGACCTATTTAAGGCCACACAGATGATACAATAAATAGACTTGAAAAAAACCCCAGGTCTTCTGCTCCCTTCCATGCTACACCATGGCCCTCTTTCACCCAACATTAAATTATTAACTTTTGAAATGTTTTAAAAAATTTTTTAATTAAAGTTTTTTACTTTCACTTGTGCAGTTGTGTATCAGTTGAAACTAGAAAAATTATGCTTTTCTTTTTTTAATGAATGGACCCTCTTTTGCTTCAGTTTGCTTAGAAGTGAAAATAACACTGTTATTTCCTGGAGAAGATACCTTCAAGGGCAGAGACCACACCTTCAACTCCATATTCTCCTCCAGTACTGAGAAGTGCTGGGCACACAGATGTTTGACAAATACCTGCTGATCTCATAATACAGTAGAGTTCATTAAAAAGGCAATAATTCAGATTATTAAACAATAGAAGAGTATTCAAGCTAAGTATTTAAGTAGAGATGGGCTTGTTTTCTAAGTATATAAGATGATTTCAGTCAGGATTTCCAATTTTGTATGCTTTAGAAATTAACTTATGCTTATGAAGTTCAAGGTATTTCTAGAATACTGCACTATTAAAACTGCCAGCTTTTATCAATACTGGAAAGCATATTATATAACATTATGAATTACAGTACGGTGGATCCCAAGTTGACAGAAGTCACTTATTTGAATCAATACAGGAAAATTACTGTCTATTACTACAATTAAAACTGTGTACATTTAATCATAATTGTTTTCTATATTTGTATTTGCTTATAACTAGCTAAATGCCACCTTCCTGTCTAAGCTGCAGTGTCTGTACGGTAGTACTGTTCATAAATGAGACTGAGGGAAGACGAAAGGTTGTCTGTTACAGCTCCTTCTGGATACTGGCTGCAGTGATTACCATGAGATGAAGAGCTACATCTCAGCCAGGAACTTTACAAGAGGTTTGACTAAGGAAGTCCCTGGATCCGTGGCTGGATTTTCACCAATTCAGAAAGAGATACATGTATTCTGCTTTAGTGGTTATATTACCTTAAGGAACATTTTAAAAAGCTTAGCCAGTTAATTAATGGGCTAAAACTGCCAAAAATGAATCCATAGTACCTTCACTTAAAAATTCTACATACTGCTACTTAAAGTTAGTATCTATCAGCTTAAGTACACAGGGTGGATAATGGTCACAATTTTAATTCATAAAAACAAGTTGCTTCATTTTAATGTTTAGGAAAAGAAAAATATGGTAAATAAAAATATGTAGAGCTGTGAAAAAGTAAAGAAAACAAAAGACCCCAGATCATGATGTAGCTGGAAAAAGAAACTGTAATTCTTATTTCTTAAACCAAATACAAAAACATGTTAACCGTAACCCTAAATAATGAAGTCTTTAGAAAACCAAACATCACAGTAACATCTTCTGTGGAAGGTGGGAGAACCTGTGGAATCCCAGTTTTTGACATCCTGGGATCCAATGAGCAACCAAATGACTGAGTGTAGCCACTTCCCAGCTTTGGCATAGTGCAGACAGAGCGTAAGCAGGCCATTTATAGACATTTAGTATTTCCAAAAAATTCTTCCTGACACCCAGATAAGACCCAGAGTTTGATCTGGTCATTTGGACCAAAAAGGCTATTCATAAGCTACTTCACGTTCATTCCATGAAATAGTGGAATTGAGACAGAGTAAGAAATATTTCTCTTTGAAAATACACATTTGAATGCAACCGTGAAAGATGATGGTATAGACTTTTTTCTTACCTCTTCAAGTGATACTTAATACAGAAGGGAAAGTCCCACTACACTGCTGAATAAAGAAAAGACAAATCTGTAATACGGCCATATTTCTTCTCCATAAAAATAAATTTTATCCTATTTGCTTATATTTTCTTTGTAGGGACTTCTAAAATGCTCTATTGTCAGAATTGGGCATATCTCCACCCCACTCCAGAAATCAATTATTTTTATACAATGGGGGGAAAAAAGGGGAAATACAAGCTTTTCTGAGTAACTGAAAACTGGCATTTAGTAAAAATTGTGCATAAAGGAGATAAATGATTCCTTAAAGCTCAACCATACACTTAACCTCAATATGCACTGGTTAAGTTAGGATACATGGAAGAAACTGCAAGAAGCACCCATTTATACTCCAAATCCATACTTAAATAATTCTTTAGAAGGTTAAGAAATAAAAAACTAAACACACACACACACACCCAAAAGATCTACTCCAACATGCTTGCTTCTATACAACTTAATATAGTATAGTCCTCTTACATTACATTACGGCTTATTATGCAGATTTGAATATACTAAGTCAAATCAGGTTTTGTATTTTCCAACAAATTAGATACACAGAATAAAAGTGTCATAAAATATAACCTCTGTGGCAGGTGTTGGTCCTGCCCTCCAATACCAGCAGTATGAAGAAGGCCCTCTGTAGTTACAAATGTATTTGAAAATCTACAAACTTGACAATTTAACCAAACTTACAATACTTTTCCCACAAGTAGGAAAAAGATATTAAAGCTGTTTTCTTTGGAACCCAGATATCATCAGCAAAAATGAAAATGCAAGAAGCCTATTTTCATATAATTAGAAGAAAACTGCAATGCCAAACAAAATGAGAAATGTGAGATATTTTATGTATTTCTTACGTACTGGCTATGAAAGTGTTTCCCTGCAAAGAGAAGAGTCTTGTGTCATCACAAAATGATGGGGGTGCAGAGGGATGTGGGACATAAGGTCAACAACCTGGATAATAGTATGCACCTTGGATGTTAGCAAAAGCGAAGCTAATAGCTTATAAAAAACACATGATATATATAAAATAAAATGATTTTCATATACATCTTAATTTAAAATAATTAATGCATCAAATCCCTGTTTAAGACTTTAACCTGAATATCAAATTTAAGAGTCCAGACTAGTTACTGTTACCGTGGCTCTTCCCCACATGTAACACACACACTATCAAAAATAATTTAAAAACTTTCACATTCTTAAATCTAAATTAGTGAGATATTTCTCCAGAAATCTTCCAAATAAATAGCTTTAAAAAAGAAAGAATTTAAAAGCTGTTAACTTTAAAAAAAATCTGTTAAATAAATTACTGATAATTCTTTACCCTACTACGGAAAATAAATCAAGACACTACCAACAACAAAATGAAATTCAAGCCCTGACAAGAGACCCTTTCCAGTTCAAGGTCTCTTTTTAAGGTTCTACCCTCCTCCTTCCTCTCCCCCACCAGGTCCCAATGGTTATTGCTGAGTGGGTGTGGCACAGTGAAAATGCAGCATCAGGTTCCTTTTGTTCTCCAGGCAGTGTTCTCTACTGTACATGCAAACTGCTTCCGCTGGGGGCACGGCCGAAGCACCAGGCTCCCGCATCCCCGAGATGGGTCTCCAAAGGGAAGAGTGGCCACGACAGCAACTCTGTCACACAAAGAAACGTGCGTGGCCATTTCTGTTCAACTTAAGGATCTTCCCAAGACGTTGTTTTGCTGTTGCCATTCCTTTTTTGGGGCGTTTACCTAATAAAACACCAACGACAGTGTAAATAATGATGAAAACCTACTTGACAGACAGCACCTTAAGACTTAAAGGGAGTGCTGTGTGGCAAGCAAGACTTGGCGGTATTCTGAATGGGTAAAGGCACGCTCCTGGATTCCACTGCTGCAACATCTCAGTACAAGAAAGGGAAAAGCCCAGCTCCTTTATAAGACATACAAAGCCTTCGCACAGTCTGATCTCTGCCTATCTTTTCAGCATCAGTTCTTACCGTATCCTGTATCAAACTGTACCTTAGTAACAAACAGACTGCAGTTTCCAAAATACCCGTGTACTATTCTCACCTTTGTACCATGGGTCATACTATCTCCTTTCCCTTCAATGTTGTCTATCCTGTCACTCTCCCCAACTCAGCATGGCTAACCCCTTATCATCCTTCTCAGGATCTACCTTCTCCTCCAGAAAGCTACTCCTGATCCTGAGGGTTGACTTAGGTATCTTTCTTCTCTGTTCCCATCGTAAACAGTACATAATGCTATTACTGTGCTGTCCCCAGTGCATCAGCCTGTGAGAGACTTGAGTGCAGAGACTATATCTATCTAAGCTGCTATTCCCATCACCATCTACAGCCAGAAATATACTTAAACCCACAAGCATGTGAAAGTTACCTTTTGTTGCCTGGTTGCTGATAGGCGGTGGATTTGATGCAGGTCTCTTGGTGGGGTGAAGGGGCACTGAAAAGGGCGTTTCACCAACTGACCCTTCTGGGCTTACACTGCCATTACTTATCTGGCATGCCCCCGAAACCAAGCTTGAATTCTGTATATACTTCCCACTCTGAGGGCTTGAGCTACTGCTGTCCACAGAATTCCTACTTTGTACCTTCTGACTGATTTCTGATGAACCTTCCTTTTTGATGCATTTCTGGCCTCTACTTAGATCCTAAAAAGGAAGGAAATGAGGCTGAATTTTTAGGGTTCCTTTAAAATAAGTGAGGTATTTAACCTCTTTATGCATTAACAAGTAAAAAAAGAGAAGAAACAGATTACTGGATTTTCTTAACATGTAGTAGCTACAGAAGACCACCCCTTCATGATGGTCATCTCGTTCGAAAACCTAGCTCTAAAGGAGTCAAGTCTTGAAGTTGCATCATAACTTAAGTCAAGAAGAAAACATTTTCTTGTATATATATAATATATATATTGGGAGGTGGGGTGGGGAGAATAACTCAACTGAGCCATCCTGAACTCAGCATGTGCTGTGAGGTGCCACGGAAGGAATATGGGAAGGGGAGATGTGGACCTACCATTCCCTCTGCATGTCACAGTTCCCCGACATCTCTTATGGTGTCACATACTATCTTTTCTACAACTTAATTTCTGTAAGGTTCACCTCTACTGTATTTAAGTTGTCTGCTACGAAAACCCTATCATGAGCCCTAAGTCTGTCTTTACTCTAACAATTTTTCCTTCAGTCTCTCAAGCTCATTGAGTGAACTGTGTCAGGGAAAAAATAAACGATGTTACTGATTGGTGGGTCTTGAAATCAACCTAGAAGGTCATGACTAGAATTAAAGAGAAAAAGGAAAAGACAAAAGCTTGAGAAGAGCATCCTGCAGATGTGATGAAAACTAATTTGAAGTGTATGTGATGTAAAATAAATTTCTGATTCTGTAACTCTAGTAAGAGAACTCGTACTCACAAAACTGCCTTCATACCTGGCTCTTTTTCTTATGGAAAAGTAACTGGTAAGTATTTACACAATATAGGCAAGCCAAATGAAGAAAATAAAAACCACTCATAATTCCACTACTCAGCATATACCTGGGATTGGGGAGGTTTGAAGACTATAACCTGGCATGTGAGAATTTTGATTTTTTCTTTGACTGTCATTTTCCAAGATTGTAGCACAAGGTTGTGTTGCTCTCCTTGTGTGGTGCTTGTTTGGTAAAGTTTTGGTGTTTTTAAAAGCTATTTTGGGATCATTTTGTTTGACATAGGCATTAATATGCTGGGATCCTAAGACATCAAATGTCTTGGAGCAGGAGTCCTTAATCTGGAATCAATGGATGGTCTGGGGCTGGGGGGTGGGGCCCAAACCATGATAAATAAAAGCAGAAGTCAGCATTTATGATGAATGTTTTTTTGGAAAGAACCCATAACTGTCAAAGAAATTTAGTGTCTAAAAATGTTCAAGAAATGTTCAATGTCAGAGATTAAAAAGAGAGCCTCATGGTACTTTTTTTTCTCCTTTTATATTTCATTCTAGCCAGGTACAACCTAAAGGTGTTAGCAATCAGGGGTTTTTAACTACTTCCTTAAATAATCTATTCTTTTCCAGATCACATCCCGTCCATGGAACTCGCATTAATCATTACATCAGAATACCTAAAGATGTATGGTTGTTCAAATGTGCATTTAATTGCAATTTTTTTAGCTTTCCAGATCTAGTGGTTGATCACTGGTTACAGTTAAAAAAAAAAAAGCACAGTGTTAATGACAATCCTGAATCCTCTTTTAATGTTTCAAACCTTGAATATACCTGAAGATTAAATCTGGAAGTTGTATCAAATTGTTTAATCCAGGAAGAACTCCTCAGGTCTTGATCTTCAGTCCTGACATGGTACCCTAAGGAGAAGTTTTAATTAAATTATCTCTGCACAACTTGGTCGTAAAGAATAAAGCTAGCCTTAGGTTTAAAACTGAAAGCAAATTTATGTTGACATTTTACTTAAAAAGGAATATGTTAACATTTACTCATATACTTGTACCACATTCCTTTCCCTCTCAAGAATAAAACAGTCACCAGCTCACAATCTAACATGCTAATTCTTTCAATTCTCTCAAAGACTGTCTTTATGCCCAATAGGTTTTGTGCCCAATGTTGGAAGATCTAGAGTCAAATTCTATAGCCACCTCTTGTAGGTATAAAACCAAATGCAATACACTCTCTTTAAAAACGCTATATTTTTCCATGCAGAATAAAGGCATATATTTGCCTGAATTTTGCAGTATTTCTATAGAAGCCTTCTTTTCAATGGACCAAAGAGATTATAGGGAGACAGAATGGCATGGTGTAAAGAAAGACAAACCCAGGTTTGAATTTCAGTCCTTTCAATACCAGTACATCTTTAGGCAAGTTATTTAGCCTCTCTAAACCTCAGTTTCCTCCTATATAAAAAGCGAAGAGTTTGAGATTAGATGGTCCTGGGTTCAAATTCCAATACCACTGTATAATAGCTATGTATATATGGGCAAGTTAAATAAATTAACTTCACTAAGTCTTTTTTCTTTACCTGTAAAAGTTATATTACATACACCAAAATGTTTCAAGAATTAAGTGAAATGTATGTCAAGCTCCTGGTACATAGCTGAAACAACTAGGTGGGAATGAACAGTTTCTAAAGTAGGCATTCAGGTTAATGTAGCACCATCTTCTCCCCAGTGCTCAGATTTGGGGAAACAGACTCTTTCCCTAAAGGTGCAGAGAAGATAACACTATGTGCCATCACTGATACTGGCAGTGAGTCCTCCTTTTCAAGCAAGAGGGAGAATATCCTCCATCAGAAACAGTGCAAACCTTGTTTTTCCCTCCCATAAAAGGAAAAAGCTCAGTAGACCATTTAAGACAGCAATCCATTCCTCCCACTCTGAGCAACCTCTGACAGGGAAATAATACTGCCCATCTGGCCACAGCAACGGCAGGGTTCTGCCAATTGACACAACTCTCAGACTGTTATACTTACCTTGCATCTTACATTTCTCAACATCATGTGTTTTTTTGCCAATAGGCTTAAATACCATTTCCAACTAAAGATGTGCAATAAACAGTTCTTATTCCTAATTGCTAACCTCAACTAGGATTATAGAGCTATTAATTGGAGGTCACATGTTACTTTTTAGAGACTGATAGCTTACGTTTCTTACCACATTCCACTGGTTTATCACAGCGATACAACTGCCTGACTTCCTGGTTACTGCTGTGGCAGCTGCTGGGATCCTGGAGAGAATTTCCTTCAGCACTGCAGTCTGTGCTTTGTATCTGTCTTTGTAAACATGTGGAATAATGCAGCCCTGCCATAGACAGCATGCCCTGAATAGCTTCTTCCTCTGTGCTCGTGGAGGTAGGACATTCCCTAAGAGCAGATAATCAAAAAGGTGGAGTCTATTTGTTCTAATGAAATTTTGGGTAAAATTTAAAACTAAAAAAAGTTTTCATGTCATTTATATCACAATGTAATTAAGAAGACTACCACCCCCAGCAAGCCTACCTTTTAATTGGAATTTCACTTCTAGATGGCTTCTGGCTCTTTTGAAGGAAGTTCCTCATCACAGTAGATTCCTCCTTAAAGTTTGATGTTATTTCTTGTTTCTTTTCATCACCTGAACTTTCAGACTCTTCAGTGGTAAAATTATTTTTCTGACATAATAAATAATTAGACGGAAGCAAATCTATGTTAGAAATCTGAGTAGGTCTATACAGACTAACCAAAAATACTGTATCCATCTAGGTAAAGTCAGAATCTTAATTATCATGGAAGTATTTCTGTATTTCAAATGAAAAAATGAAAATCTCTAGTAACTACAGTAACATAATTCCTTAGTTAAAACACACACAATACAGGTTTTCTTTAACATAAAATGCAGCATAACCTATGAGAAGTTTGAGAAACATAAGAACAATAACTCCCCCACCCTTCCCAAAACAAGACAAAAGCTATGCTTAGCAAATGTAAATAGTCACATGGTGGTATGTGTGTTTACAAAAATCACTACAGGGAAGACCCTGCCCCACAAAGGTCAGAGAGACAGGCTCAGGGTAAGCTGTCATTCCCTGTCCTCTTAGGTGAAAGAAAGAGCGTGTTCATCATCTGTCAGTGACACACAAGTCGGGGGCTTCAGGCATACCAGTGCAGTGCAATCCGGTCCAGAGTCTTCTGAATCAGAAATATCAGAATATTCTGACGATCGATTCCTGAGTTCTGATTTCACACTTGTAAAAAACCCTGAGAAGGAAAAGGGTTAAGAGAAAAAGTGAAATACATTAGGATTTTATGGACAAGGTAAAATCTAGTCTGTCCAGCTTTGTGTATGTCTCAGGTGCACCTGCTTATCCTGCACACTTTCATCATCTTCATTTCTTTCTTCCCCAAAGCCTTTCTCCTTAATTGACCAAGACACAGATGGAAGTGTATTCTTGAAACAATCTGTGGTATTTATTGAACATGATTTTCTATTCTTCATTTGGGTTGGTTGACTATTTTATATTTCTTTCCAGAAAAAACCTCCAACACTAAAATTAGTTACATCGTGCTTTTCAATTTCCCATCTGCATTATGTTTCTCAACAGAAAACAAAAAGATAACTCTCTTAAGCCTAAAAAGCATTCAAGTAGATAGTGAATTCAAAAAGCTTATCAACCAGGCTTCACACTGTCTCTCTCTTTCCAGCAGCACTGCCAAATAGCAAGTGTTTGAACAAATGCAGAGTCATCAACTATAACAAAACCATACTTACCTGGAATTAGCAGGAATTGAGGTAGTCAACATGGATTAACTAATGTTAATTATCTGGAACATTTACTTGTCAAGTACCAAAATACTTAACTACTTTTTAAAATAGAAGGGATATATGGAGGCCCTGAAAAATGTTGAGAAATTAAGAGTTCATTGACAGGAAAGATCTCAAGGAGGAGGAGGTGTGACTATCTGTCACACTGATGATAACTGATTAATAACCAAGTAGAGGCCTCCGTGTCAAGAGGTAATCAAATAAAATGATCCATGGGTTACTAATAGCTTCAAATCAGCCAATTACATATTTCCCAATTCTGAAAATCATATACGTGTTAGCTAAAATTACGTGTACAATTGCATTAAAGTTGCAACTGTTTTATTACTTGGAGTAGAAGCCCATAAAAATGCATGAGCTTTCATGTGAGTCTTGTAAAAACTGTCACAAGTGAGGGTGTCACTGACCAGCACACATCCTCCTCATTAACAATGCCTTTCCTGGGCACTACATCTCAGCTGACATTCACATTCAGCCTTTCCTGATAGAAAAACTATTCAGCAATACTTCAGATTTCTCAAAAGAGTATTAGGGAAACAAAAATTTCAGTCCTACTACAAATTTAAGAACTTTAGAATTAGCAAGTTGCTTTACATATTATCACATTAGTAATGAACAGACTTTTAAAATGACTATTAAACATACTGTTAAGTGGTTTTCGAGATTCTTCATTCTCCACCCCCTCTATTCCTGATCTCTCTTCTATCTTCATTTTTGCCTTTTTTGTCCTTCTCTTATCCTCTTCATTTTCACTATCTACTGTATAAAGACTTTGATCTGCGAAGGGTTGTCTCTCATCTCTGCATATACAGGGAAAAATAATCAAGTCACAAAAAAAGTGCAACTATGTAGCCAAACAGCAAACCCCTCCTCCTTAATTTAGAAAAAGTGGAGAATTAAGGCACTTTCCCCATATTTTAGTTTGGCATGCAATAGTATGGGCTTGGGATTAAATTAACAGGGGATCCTGAAAAGAAATGTTTGATATTCTCATTTACTTCACATACTTAATTATCCTTCCATTTGTCAGCAGTAACCGTAGATCATTATCTTTTGCTCTCCATTCAGGAACCGTGGACGATGGCTGGAGATGTTTGTTGAATTTTCCTTTGAGTTTAGAGCTCAAGATGTCCTTAAAGTATAAAAACAGAACTTACTTAACCTCCACTCTCAAAGGCACCTATTGAGATAAAGGAATACAGTTCACCACTACTTTTCCCCATGGCCCTTCAGCCCAAACTGCTGGGCAGACTGCCGCCTGGGCTAAGGAAGGGCTATGCAGTGCTGTGGCGCTAAAACTACACACCTCCTAAAACCGAAGCAGGAATAGGGCTCATCTTTCTGCACGGCCATGAACAATAACACACATTCCATAAAGCAGAATTTAAAATCTGCATAAAGTGAATTCAAAAACATTCCACTTTTGCAGAAGTCGGAAAAGCTGCAGAAGCACTGCCTTACCGTATTTTAATTATCTTCCCCTTGCCCCTTCCTACTGAAGGGCTAGCTGCTAGGTCCTCACCAGTCATCTTACCCTTGATCTAATTTCCCACAGGGCACTGAAGGCAATTTACAGGTCACCACACTGCTATCACTAGGAATAGTGGCCACGGTGTGATATGAGGGCACAAGAGTAGCTGGTTTTCAATACACAGAGAATGTTTCCTTTTTGGTGATATTTTTTCTTTAATAATATGACCTTTCATGATAAACTTATCTTCTCCCAGATGGCTATAGGTTGAAGAGGTTTAGAACAACAAAAGCTTAAAACAGAATAAATACAATTATACACAATTTAAAATATTTAAGAAATTTCTATATAACTACTTTAAACATTTTAATTCAGAGATACCTCTATCTTACCCATTTTAAATTATTGCCTATCCTCTCTCTACTTAAGATGTAAAATTATGGGCAATATGGACCTCATCACAAACTCATTACTATGTTTGACAAAGGCCCTACAATGACCTCATTACTGCTCCAACCCTTCTCCCCTTTCGTCCATAAGGCCAGCATTTCTGAAAGGTTAATGGGTTTTCTAATGGTCTCCCACTCCAACAGTCATCCACACTGATGCTGTTAAGTGAGGGTTAGGCTTTCTGTACTTGGTCTTCCCTCTGCCTGCAATACTTTTCCTCAGACCTGTGCATCCATCTGACTTTTTCCATTATTTGTCAGTTCAAATGCCACCACCTGAGAGGCTCTCTGACCACGCTCGCTGAAGTAGCCTGCCACCCCTGCCCTTTTATTCTCTTGATTTATTGTTTTGGCTTCCTTCTTAATACTTGTTACCTGAAATTACACTATTCGAAAATGTGCCTCTGCCTCCCATCCTTCCAACCTGAGCTAGGATGGAAGCTACAAGAAGGCAAGGCGTTAATGCTTACTCTGGTATCTTCTCCAGGTTTAGAAGAACATATGGCACTTGGTAAACACTCAAAGAACATGTCAGCAAATCAGGGAGATCTAGTCATTCTACCTCTACACTCACTCCTAGAAAGCTGAAGTACATCCCCTGTTACAGGCACATGTCCCGCTGACCCCTACAATGCTAAGCAAAGTTTAGGTAACGAGAATGGTCAGATTGTTCTCTTTTTATTATCCTTTTAAAGTACTCTCGGGAACAACAAAGTACGTTTGCAATCCTGAAACACAATACTTGCCTCTTCCCGTGGACACATCTCTAATCTTCTGAGGACCTCCCTTGTGTGGAGCTCTAGGATGTCCAGGTTAGAGGGAGTTCGGACATTATGATCCCGAAGTTTCCTCATCTTTCGTCGGGAATGGTACGGGGAAGTCACTTCATTTGAGGATCGTGAAACTGGACACACAGTAGAGATTCCCTGAGATTTGACTGGTTTGCCGTTTTCCTCCTTTAAGAATTAAATTCAGAGTATTTTTATGACAAGGCCACATATACACCTAACTATATAATCATCCATAAAAATATTTTAGAAAACAAAAACCAGTTTAATCACTTTAACAAAAAAGACCAAATTGTAAGACTCAAACAGTTTTGCTGAGACCTTCAGGCCCTTCTCTCTGCCATGTAATAGACTGTGAACTTATTTCCTTATTTTCAGTAGCCTTGTAAAGGCTGGGTGGTAGCCCACGTACAGTTATATCACGATGTGCCAACCTAATACGGGCAACTATTTAGGCTGCTTTCAGTTCTTTGCTATAGTGAACATTCTTTCACATATTTATTTACATAAATCAGTAACTGCTTTTTAAACCAAAGTCACACATCTGCATAGTTTTAAAAATTAGAACTCCACAAGCATATCATGAAAAGCAGCAGTCTACTCTTCCCAATCCTTGATTCCCATTCTCCAGAGACAACCACTTGCAAGCTTCTTTTACAGTAGTGACATATACATAAAAAGTGTGGTAACACTTAACGTGGTAACACATACGTAATTTAACGTTAACCATTTTTAAATGTACAGTTTGATGGCACCAAGTACACTTAACATTGTTCAAACCATTACCACTATCCATCTCCAGAACTTTTTAATCTTCCCAAATTAAACGCTTTACCCATTAAACAATAACTTCCCATTCCTCCTTACCCCCAACCCCTGGCAACCACCATTCTACTTTCTCTGTGAAGGTGACTACTCTAGGAACTTCACATAATTAATGTACCACAATTTGTTTTCCATTCTTCTGTTGATGGATATTTGGGTTACATGCAGATTTGGCCACTATGAATAAAACTGTTATAAACAACCTTGTATGTCTTTCTGTGGTAAATATATTTTCATTTTCCTTGGATAAATACCTGGGAGTAGTTGAGTCATGTGGTAAATGCATTTTTGACCTTATGAGAATCTGCCGAACAGTTTTTCCAAAGGGGTTATAGTATTTTACACTCTCACCAGTAATGTATAGGAGTTGTAGTGCTTCCATATCCTTGCCAATAGTTGGTATTTTTAGTCTTTTAAATTTTTATTATTCTAGAGAGTATGAAATGTTAAGCACCTTTTCTGTGCATGGCTATTTATTTTCTCTTATGAAGTGTCTGTTTGAAGTTTTTGCCCATTTAAAAAATTATGGTTTTTGGACACAAGTTCTTTACCAGTTGGCATGCATGCATTCATTCGTATATTAACATTTTATTGGCTTTTATCAAAAGGCTTTTACCTAACTAAGCTGCTGTAATATTTATAGTTAAATGGGTCTCCTTGCCCCACCACACTAATATGACCCCTCTTTTCCAACCCAGCCTCACCGAGCTCTACTCACTCACCTTACATTTTCTCTTTTCCTCTAATTACTTGGGCATACTCACCTCTGCACAGTGAGAATCAGTGGGATCTGAAAGTTTTGTTTATTCTGCATTTATTTTTGGAGCACCCTGAAGAACCTGAAGTAACCTGGTAACTGCTTCCACATTACTTCATTATGGACAATATGCTAAATTCCTCTGTAGTTGTTTAGAAGCCTGAAAATCTGAAGTTCCTTCCAAGATGCAGTTTATTCTATTCCCTCTAAGAGCAGTAGAAGGGTTTTTAAATGTTTGTAGTGTGGTGGTAGACCCATTTGCTTCTCAAGGGAGATAGTAACCAAGCATTTAGATGATAGGTGGTTTCTACTCTTACCTCTATTGCTCGAATTACTTTAGAAAGTTCTTTAATAAGATGTCCAGGTCTAACATTGTCTGGAATTTCAAAGGCATGTTCAGACACAAGCTGTATTTGGATTAACAAAGATAAGACAACCAAAGTTATTTATACTTTAATATGTAAAAATTAATTTATGAAACCAAATTTTGGGTTATCTGGATTTTACAGACATAGCCAAATACTAATAAGCCAGATCTTGAGTTCATATAGTTGGTATAATACCTACTAAGGAGATCCTTATGACATAAAATCCTCCTAGCTTGAGTTAAAGATGACCTTGTCTTACATGAATTTTGCTTTATATTGAGTCCTAACCTTGTACTCTACACCTCAAAGCCTACTGTAATTCTAATTACTACTACGATTAGTAGTAACTAAGCAAGCTTAACATTTAATTCGTAATACATTAAGGGGGAATGGAACATAGGCACTAAAATAATCTTAGTTTTTCATAGGAAATCTGATTTGAATAAATATTTATGAACTTTTTCTTTTAATAATCAAAAGCAAACTAGGATAAAGGAATCAGTAGGAAAGAGGAATTGACTGGTAAATTACCATACTGATTGAATTGCAAACTACTATCATTATTAGGTCTACTTCCAAATATTAATCTCTATATCTAAGAACATTTTGATTTTTTAGATGTACTCAACATACTAGATTTCACTTTTCCTTTACATCCTCTCTCTGGTTTTAGCATAACTTGTTAAAATAAGTTAATAACAACAGCAACATTAAGTGCTAACTATATATGCCAAGCACAAGATACTGTTAAGTACTTAATGAATGTTAACTCACTGATCCTTTCGACAACACAATACACAACACAACCACAGAGATACTACTATTATTCTCACTTTATGATTTAGGAAGTGGAAGCACAGAGGTGAGCTGGCTTAGCAGCAGCACAGCTGCGGTCTGCGTCCAGACTTCTGACTCCAGAGTCCATGCTCTTAACCGCTATGCTGAGCCACCTCTCATTTTAAGCAAGGTTAACATTCAACACAAACATCATGTTTTTAAAAGTGCACTTCAAATGTAATGATTTAACAGTATTACTGATGAATTTTATTGTGTATCAAAATCACCTACAAAATTTGTTAACAGTTTCAGAGCCTAACCCAGATCTATTAAATCAGAATTTCTCAGGGAGAATCCAGGGAGTTTATTTTTAAAAAGCTCTAAAGACAACTCCGATAAGCACACAAGTTTAAGAACTTATCTAAAGCCTTAGCAGGAAATGACTTACAGTTTTTGCAACATATTGTTAATTTTACAAATCTTGTTATATAGTTTTGTAATCTGGTTACGCCTTTGTCATCAGACGATGATGTCTCTGACATTGGAAGGTGTAATTCTGATCTGCCTGAATGCTTCACACAGTGCCTTGCTCTAGTGGCTATATAGCAATGATAATAAAATGAAAGGAGTATAAAATTATAGCAGTACCCTATTAATTACTATCTCCTGCTATCTTAAGGGCAGGATTTTTATTTCAAGTGGACATTCAAAAAATTAGTATGGAAATGTACTTTCATCAGCTCCCATATTTATCACTTATTAAAGTGTTGTGTGTAAAGTTCCAGGGGGAAATAAAGATGAAATAATCCCTGTTCTTCAAGAGCTCATAAATCTATGAAAGCCATGTGGATACCTCACTTTACAGATAGTACTTCTAAGTCCACTAGCACAAGAAATATGCTATGGAGGCATAAGGAAAGAACACACTAATTCCAAACAGACATCTGGGATGACCTTTGGAGGCGGTGAGATTCAAGTGCCAACAGAGAGATCACATTTTAGTGAAAATGGAAAGCTCCTGATTGAACCTTGACCTCTCTTTGCCTTCCTTTTTACATAAAGTCTAGCAGAGGGATAATGAAAGCATAGGCTTTGTGATCACAGAGATCTAGCTTTAAGTCCTAGCTCTACCAGTTATCTTGGGAAAATTACTTAAAATTTGTAATATGAGAGTAACAACAGCACCCCAACCTCATATAATTACTTTGAGGATTAAATGCAATTATGGATATAAAGACTAAGCACACTGCTTAGCAAACTATGAGAGCTCAAAGTTATTTATTATTATATGTACATGTTCATTTCTTAGTCCATATCCTTGATAGACTTGAATTATCTTATTTTCTAGATTAAAGATTAAAGAAATATCTAGGCACTTTATTCTCATAAACATAAACCAGTACACTTGTACGTACTGTAAAATAAACTACAGATTGTATTTGAAGCATGATTTCCATTATTCCTCTACCACCGCCACTCACAGGTGCTGCCAAAACAGGTGAGGGCTCTGTTTTCCTGAGCTTGCCACATAAAAAATAACAACTATTTCATCAAAGAAAACTACTCACTTCTTTTTTCATCCATAATTTTAAAGCAGTATGCAGTGCTTTCACTCCCTGTACTAGGTACGTTTGAGGCTGGAAGCCATCTTCTCTCAGTTCTGTGGAAATAGAAGTCAGGGGGAAGGAGTTAGAATGTCCCGAAGATAAAAGGACTACCTTTAGATTTTGAGTAGCCACCAAATATCAAACTCTGTAACTTCCAAATTAATAGAAAGGAATAAAAGTGAAATAAGAAACAATCAATTGAAAGGCAAGAAAGAAAAAGAAACAGAATTACATTAAATGTAGTTGTACGAAAGGCTCTAGTTAAGAAAGCTCACAAATACAATGCTAGTGAAAGGTCACAGAAGAACGTCAGTATGAGTCTATTCACATGAAGTCTAAAAATGGACAAAACTAAACTATTTCAGTTGTGACACAGGTAATAAAACTGAAGAAAAATTATCACAAAAATCAGGATAGTGGTTCTCTCTAGAAGGGAAGAAAGAGGGTGCAATGGGAAAAATAAACGGGCATTTCTCAGGTACTGGCAAGGCTTTTTTGCTTACCTTGGGTTCAGGTGACCTGAATGGTGGTCTTATAATTCCTTAAACTGTACAAGAGTGTATGTGTATGCAGTGTGTGCTCTATACCATCAACTATGCGCATGACGTATCTCATTATTATACAGGTAAACACACACATACACACAGAAATGTCTCTTCTGGGTTTTAAAACAAATTGCTAATCTAATACTCATGCAAAATATATTACATGTGGTCTAAAATTTAGGTAAGTTGAAGCAAAGATTTTACTTCTGCCCAGTGGCTGATTTACTTTTATAAATCCAAAATTGATTCACTGTTTTATTATTACTGACACTAACATAATTAAGAGTTTCATACAATCCACCCTCATTCAACCTATACCATAAACCCTGTAATAGTATGAGAGCTGACATATAACAGGTCACAATGAACAGTTAAAATGTCAGGGATGAAAGAACGTAATGTGTGATAAGAGGACCACCGTTCCTGCTTCTAGGGTGAACATCTAGGATGATGTCCAATTGGTATAATGGTCATTTGGTTCTATCTTTAGTGGGGTTGGATTGACTCACTAATATTGCCAGATATCATTTACTGATCTTGCTGATGAAATGAAAACATTTTAAAACTTGATCTGAAAATATCCTTTTACAGTAATCTCTTTAAAAACTGTTTAATGTATAGGGTCATGTTTTCGATCACACCTCAGTGATCATTTCTGAACTCTCAATGGCCTAAAACAAAGGCTAAATCATTATTCTGAATTCTAAGCCACGTTCAACTTGTAGCAGCTGACAGAAAGATTTTGTCTTTCAGATAAGTTCTTAATTTGTTTTAAAAAGTTGATTACTGAACCCCTGTTAGACATCAGGGAGAAAGGATCATTCCAGGTGTGTACACGCGTGTTTGGGGTGGGGGGAGAGAAGAACTTTCTAAGTCTTGAATTGCCAATCTCTTATCTGGAGGGGTCAGTAATTGGGTTTTATTTATGTAAAACAAGGATATTTACAAGTTTTTAAAAGTAAATATAAGAGTTCTGATTTTTCTAGGTTTCCACTTAAATAGGAAACTATGAACTTTACTATCCATGTTTTTACTACAAACTATATGGCAACCGTTATGGACCACTGTGACATTTCTGCAGCCAGAAAAATACCTGCAAGTGCTGAATGAGCCAGGGATTCAGGATATGGATGCGTTTCTTCAGCAGAGACTGGTGTGTGCAGGAAGCACCTGTTCTTCCTCACCCACAAGATCCTACCTCCATCACATACACCTGTAGCACCATCAAGGCATCTACCTCTACACTGTGCTGTAAGGTGTGGGATGGGGTTCTAATTGTTATTTCCTTCCAAAGAAAGTGACTTTTTTTTTTAAGAAACCATAAATGAGTTTTATTATTTAATTCTGTACATGCTACTCTGGGAAGTAAGCTATTGGTTGTTTCTCTTCATTTTACTTTTTCTTCTTGGGTAGATTTTAAATGGAAAACAAAACAATGGTTTAGAATAGTTCACTGTTTAACCTGTTTATATTTGTTTTTCTGGGAGTTAATTATAATACATTATTTTCAAACTGACTAGGAAAGTTAGACAACACAAAAACCAGATGAAACATATCCTCATGAGCACAAGAGCATGAAAAGCAAAAGGGAAACAAAAATAAGAGGTGGTATTCGGTCTACAACTTGACCATTCGAAGATTATTAAACCAAAAGTTAAAACATCAAAAGCTGAAATTCCACATAAAAAGGGTAGCTTTCAAGTTTAACTGGAGGGATATTTAAAAAAAAAAAACACTTTTCTTCAACTATAGATTCACAGCTGACATTCAGTCGGTTTGTGCTAAAAGTGCCTTGTACTGGCCAGGGTAATAGCCATAATGGTCATGGTGCAGGCACGACCTGATTCTTTCAGGATATGAAAATTATTTCCTTGATTTCTTAAAACAAATGTCTGGGAACACATAGTAACAGTCTCCTGCCTTAAACTGCATTTTTGTGAGTGAGCCACTTTTATGTGCCTGACAATGTGTAAGGCTACTAAAGTCTCACGAGAAATGAACATTTGTCAATATTACCTTGCTATTTGGCTGCAGCTCTTCATATATGATTTTTAAGGCTATGGACTAGAGACTCTAATTTGCTAAAATGATTCTTGGCAGGGGGAAATCATGCATTTAAAAAAACCAAATAGGGGCACCAGCCACACCATAATAAAAAAGGGCCTCTCTCATTCAGTGGCTTTTAGTGAATTTACAAATATCATGCATCATATCATACAACAAAATGTCCCGATTATTAATTACCTTTCAGGGTTTCCAGCAGGTTTTTGGCAACAAACCAACATATGGCTTCAAAGAAAGGGAATTTGAAAAGATCTGGTGTTTTTAGCCTTTTTTCCATCTCATAACACCTAAATAAATAAAATTTGAAGAAATATTAGCATTTCAAAGTTAAATGGAGGCAACCAACTTAAATAAAATAAAATAAGCAGGCCATGATATATAAGACCAATCAAGTATTATATATTACTTAACAACACCTCATTTGGATAAGACTTAATAGTGGTCTTAACAAATCTGACAGTATATATTGGCCTTCAAAAAGATCATACCTTAGCATTTGTATACTACTTTTAACAGAAGGTATTTTACAATTGTTCCACTATAACAAATAAAACAAGATGTTTGGAAAATAGCTCCATATGTTGGACAATACTGCAATACCCTCTTCAGGGAGTTGTCTTTAGGCTCTACTAAGCAATCAAGCTCAAGGTCACATTTGGCACTGGTCAAGGTGAGAAGACAGGAACCACAGCTTGTCACAGGGTTAGTCTTCTGTAGGAGTCGTATAGTAGTCCACCCAGCCAGGAGCCATCTCTCCCTCAGGGGGCAGCTCAGGTATAAAGAGTCACACTTGGCAAGTGTGGGAACTGCCCTAGTTTAAAGCTTCATGCCCTGTGAGAGCCAGTATTTCTTGTAATAACTCCACAGACCCATAGCTTCCCAGGTTCCCTATAGGTATGCCAAGTTACAAGAGTCACTACATTCAGGAAAGCCCAAAGATATGACTTCCTACTAGGTATTTCTAGCTCTCCCAGTTCTGAACAGTTTATCAGGAATCATTTCACCATAAGCAATGGTTTCTAGTAACATTCTACTCTCGTTAGCCCACCAGGGGAACAGAGTTACCCAAAGGTCAAATTCTCACACAGAAGGGGAAATAGTTGTTAATCCTGTATCCACAGCAAAATTAAGGCAGGCATTTGCACAGCAATCCTAATTTAGGGGTTGCTTTTCTCCAGTGCCATATGTTACACTTGAGTCTGACTAGGCTTAATTCATTTCCTTCATTGTAAAAATATCCAAAGAGCCCATACATTTTCATAAAATTTTGAAATGTGGGGAGATATGTAATCTCAAACTGAATAAATGTTTCTTTTTGTGTGAGATCTAAAATGCATTGAGTTATCTTCTTGACAAACTTTTAAGGTAATACTTTTGTTAAAAGTTCCTATTCCCAATTAATTTCTCAGGGCCTATCTCCGTGAGATCTCAAGTAAAATATGTTGATGAATTTATTTTTTTGAACCTTGTAAGCAATGTCCTATTTAAGAAAGGACAAAATATCCTATAAATACTGAGGACACAAACCTGAGCTGCATGCCAATGTTAAGGTTGTGCAGAAAGTTTCCCCCAAAAGCCATACAGTCCTGAGAAGTGAGTACAGCATGGATCCACCCTGAAATGGTTCAAAGTATATAAATCATTTTTCAATATTTAAAAGAAACACATGTGACATTTACCTGTGAAATAAGAAACTCAAAATAACATATCAGTTTACTTCATACTCCAGTGCTAAAAAGTTAATAATGTCTGTTACAATCTGTAGATTCACTCATTCCAGTGTTATTTTATGGCTCTTACATGCCAGGCTTTGCGCTGAGCTTGAGGGAACAAACGCACTGACCCAGGTGGACAGGACCACAGCCCAGGACAGGTGAAGGTTTCTGTGGTTGTTGCTATTTTCATTTTTAAAAACACAACCCAGCTTTATATTAAAGAGATTACTCCGAAGACAAGTCAAAGCTGGTTAGGATGAACAAGCAGAGGCTCAGGAGATGAACACTGAGACTGGCTTCCCTTCCCCAGTGCCGTCCTGAAACAAGAGCCTTTCAGGACTAAGCAGAGGACGGCCAGAGGAACTCAGCGGGAGACCCGCCTCTAACGAAAAGGTTGGTCACTCACATTTGTTTACAGAGGGCTATGGTCCTATAAATATAAATGTTAGCAATTAAAATGATTTTATTTTCCCATAAAAACGTTTCCAAAGTGAGATTCATTTCCACGAGATGATGCCTAACTTTTGAAAGAAATGTCCACAGATTGAACATGAAGGGTTTATATAAATATATACACATACTTTTGCAGGTAAAAATTAGCTGTTAAAATATCCCCTGGGGAATCACCAGAGGAACAGAGTTACCCAAAGCCAAATTCTCATACAGAAGGGGAAACGGCTGTTAATCCAGTATCCACAGCAAAATTAAGACCCCATTTTCTCCATATTTTTCATCTTTTGATCCCTCATTGTGTAGTCACACAATATTAAAAAATTCCTCAAAAGACTGACTTATATTCGTGTCCTCAAAGGCACAAAGCCTTGAGCTTGACCCTGAAATCCCAATTTAAAAAGTCTATGTTAGCAACAAATCCCACCGATGAGTGGGTCTCAACAGAGGCAGTACTGCCTACAGAGGGAGTTTGGGAAGTTGGGGACTTTTTTTTAGTGCCATAACGATCAGGAGGCACTACCGTCATTTTGCGAGTGGGAGCAAGGAGTGCGGCATGTAGGACAGTTCTAACACAGCAGGAAATTGTCTTGCATCACTCAGGACTTTAACTTTCTGCTGGACACTCATACAAGTACAGAGTCTGAGCCTAGAAACTATAACTTCACTGTATATGTAAACAAAGTATTTTTTGCCTGGTTCTGGCACAATTTTCCAGGAACACAACTACTCTGAATTAAGGGAAACTGTAGTTTGTTTGGAAGTTGATCACTTGCCAACTACTTTGGGAAAAAAATCACAGTGCCTATAGCAGTGGCTCTCCGAATGTGGCCCACAGACAAGCAGCATCCGTATCAGCATCCGCATCAGCTGGGAATTTGTTAGAAATGCAAATTCTTAAGCTCATCCCAGATCTACGGCATCAGAGCCACTGGGGATGAAGCCCAGCAATCTGGGCTTTAATAAGCCCTCCTCGTGATTCCGGTCCTCAGTGAGGTTTGAGACCCATTAATCTACACCGATGCCATAGAATTTGAATTGCCCATCACACTCCTGTACCGGTTTGCTGGTTTATGCTTCCAACTATTTCATTCTGTCTTCTACTGCTGCTATGCCTGAGCAGGCATACTATGAAACAATATTTTATTATAAACTACTTTTTAATTTCTTCTTTAGTTAGGTCATTACATCAATTTTTTAAAAAAATTATTGGTATATAAGGTTATATTATTGGTGGATTGAAACTCAAGATTTTGAAGAGGGCACAACAAAATGTTTGTTATGAAAGAGGGCACTAAAAAGTATTAAAAGTGCGAGGAGCTTAGCTCATTCACAATGACAATATTTATACTTACCTAGATTTATAAACTCTGGTAGTTCTAGGCATTTAATACATTTATTTATTCAACACACTATTATTATATAAACCAGAGGCAAGGCAAGAAAGCAGGGCTGGTGGTAACAGATCCCTGGGAACTCTGTAGCCATTAGGGTCACCCAAATCAGAAGAACATAATTCTCAAAACCCCTAGCCTATAGAGTCCATAACTGGCAGTCAGACATGTCTCAAAGTTGACATACCTGATAACTATAATTGAGGCTTTAGCTAAGGCCAATACTCAATCCCTTCCTAGCATCTCTCAAAACATACCCATCACCTCCTAACTGTCCCAGGACAACAGTCCAGATTCTTACAGTAAGCTTGGTCTTTGACAGCAACATAGCTAATCAATTAAAATTGCAGGAACTTTATCAAAATTTAAAAGTTCTGTGCAAAGGACATTATCAAGAAAGTGAAAAAACAGAATGGAAGAAAATACTTGCAGAATCATACATCTGATAAGGGTCTGGTATACCGAATATATAAAGAATGCTTATGACTCAACAATAAAAAGACAAACAACCCAACTTAAAAAAGCACAAAGGATTTGAATAGACATTTCTTCAAAGAAGAAACACAAATGGCCAGTAAGCACAAGAAAAATTCTCAGTATCATGACTCATCAAAGGAATGCAAGCTAAATCACAATGAGATTCCAGTACTTCACACCACTAGAATGGCAAAAATAAAAAAGACAATTATAGTGTTGGTGAGAATTTAGAGAAATTGGAACATGTGTACATTGCTGGTGGGAATGCACAATGGTGCAGCCATTTGGGAAACAGCTTGAATTCCCCAACAAGTTAAATATCACTAAACTGTATGACCTAGCAATTCTTCTACGAGGAATATAACTGTGGATAAAGTGAAGGTTCCTGAGGCCAGGATTCTCACCTGGCCCTGGTTGGCTGGCTCACTACACACGTGTGGGCAATATGTCATTATTGGCTCTATATAAAGAGCCCTGCCCAGTGCTCTGGGCAACACTGCTGCCCAGGCTGCAAGGAGAGCAGAGCAGAGGCTGGAGTGGTGACAGCACTGAGGACAGAGACTGAGATGGCTGCATGGGTAGAGAGGCCCAGAGGCAGAGACCGGTTTGCTGCATGCAGACTCACTCCAAGTGGATGGGATTCTAGTGACTGACCTGCCACCATGGAAATAAAGTAGGGTATAAACCCTTTCACCCCAAAAACATTCTACTGTCATTTCTTTGGTCACACTGAATCCATAGTGAACTTGCTCAGGGCTGAAACCCACTGGCAAGAATAACCCAGGGGAATGAAGAAATATCTCCACACCAAAACTTTTATACAAATGTTCAAAGAAGCACTATTCATAATAGCCTAGTGGAAACAACCCAAATGTCCATCAGTCAATGAATGGATAAATGAAATGTGGTACAGATCCACACAATGGAATATTATTTAGCCATAAAAACTAATGAAGTATGGAAACATGCTGCACCATGGTAAGCCTAGTACACACTATGCTGACTAAAAGCAGCTAGATGTAAAAGGCCACACAGTCCACATATTATATATGAAATGTCTGGAATAGGCAAATCCACAGAGACCAAGAGTACATTAGTGGTTGCCAGGGGCTCAGAGGAAGGGATATGGGGAGTGACCGCTCATTGGTATAGGGTTTTCTCTGAGGTGATGAAATGTTCTGGAATTAGATAATGATATGGTTACACAACCTTGTTAATCTATTGAAAACCACTGAATTGTACACTTTAGAAGAGTGATTATTATGATATGTGAATTTTATATGATAAAAATAAAAATGAAGGCAAGTGACATAAAACACAATGCCAACACAAGTCCTAACTACAAGAGGAGACCTCTAAGGAACAATGAAGTGAAAAGTCCAAGATGAGAATTATCTCTCAGGCTATACAAAGCTACTTTTCAAATATGTTCAAGCCACAGGTTCTAATTAAATGCTGATTATATGTGATGAATATCAACTATGGGGGGCAGAGATGGGATTAATACCTTACCTGTAGGAACAAATAAGGTATGTCCCTGCTTTACCACACATTTGTAGCATTTATCCACCTTATCTCCAAAAAACACCTCACTCTGGGTCACAGATGAACTCCACGATTCATAGAGTGCCAAATTTTCATCTGTTGGCTTTATCAAATAAAAAATCTTCTCACCCTAGAAAGAAACAATCACACTATTTTTGAAAAAGGAAAAGCCATTCTTAGGATGGCCTACACTAATGCCATTTCCCAATCCAATGATCTAAATTAAATTAGACAATTATCAGATTTTTAATTCTCAAAAAGACATTTCATATATCTGATCAATAGCTGCCACCCTTAATAAACATCTTCACAGGAGCTAAAGTTTCCCCTCCCAAACATGACAAGGAGTCAACAAAGTAGTGTTGGAGAACTAGCTACAAGACAGGAGGATAAAGAATCACAAACCTAATGATCTCATTTTCAAAGTATAGAAGTAAATACATGTTAATGGGCCCCAGTTACAGTCACCTCTGTAAACTTTGCCCTTTCTTCTAAGATCTATAATATAATGGTTATTTTTAAAGACCTGTAAATAAACACACTTTAATGAGCTATCCCTCTGCTATCTCAGGGAGAAAAGGAACAAGAGCACAAGGACACAGCATCAAATACAGCCCAGGGCATTGCTGATGTATAAGCATTTGATTTAGGCGAAGATCTGGTTCCAGATAAACACCATCTAAAAGAACTTTCTGTGATGACTGAAATGTTTTATATCTTTGCTATCCAATACAGTCATCATAAGTCACATGGGGCTACTTAGCACTTGAAATGTGGCCAGTGCAAATGAGGAGCTGAATTTTATATTATATTTAATTATTTAAATTCAGCCAAATGTGGGTAGTGGCTACTGTATTAAAGAGCACAGTTCTAGAAAAGCAAGATGAATATAAACTGCCAAGGCTCAGCATTTTTAGGTGCATTCCTGACTTATCCAACTAGCTGTCCTAGCCTACCCTTAAGGTCAGAACAATTATTACTGCAATTTTCCTCCTTCTCAGGTATTTGATTCAGCATTAACCAGCAACTGAACTAGAGGGAAGAGGAAACGAAGAGACAGAGGCTAAAGAGACCAAGCTATAAGATGGCAAAAAAAGGGAATCTAAATATAAATTAAGAACTCATGGCTCCTTCATTACTTAGGATTAAAAATAATATTAATACTTAAAGGTAAAATAAAAAATCTTACATAAAGAGTACAAAGACTTCTCTCTTTACAAATGTCATTTACAGTAATGAATGCACCCTTAGAAAAACAGGGCTGTATGGTTTTGTCAATAAAGAACAAAGAAATAACTCATTCTTACCCAGAGGACATGGTACCAAACTGAAGTTCCACCAAAGTCAATGTGGAAATCTGTGTAGCTGTCTTGAACTCCCATTAAGCAATATTTCTGAACAAATGGCTTGGGAAAGACTGAGTCATCTGGCCAATAATTTTCCACCCAGGATAGTTTTCTGGCTATATCAGGGACCTCCACCAATTCAGACATCCTTTAAAAAAAACAAACACAGATCATACACACATACCCACATCATGCAAATTAAAACCTCTTAAAATTCCATCTCCCCTATCAACCCAAACCAAGAAATTAACTGGAACTCAAGGTTAACAACATATTTCAAGTTTAAAATTCATCGTATTTCTAAATACTCTCTAAGCATGCCAAAGCAAAATTTACAACATTGCTATCTCATTTAACTACATTATCTAACACTCAGAAGACTAAACCAAAATGTCCAGAACTATACTCACTTTGTATCTGAAAATTCAAGGCTGATCACATTTAACACTTTTGGTCTGTTAGGATTCATGAAGTATTTAACATAATTGTGAAGGGTCATTTTGCTGTCTGCCTGCCTTGCCACATCAATGACATCTATCACTTTGTCACCACCTGCAGAGAAAAATTTATAGTCTTATTACTGGGCTTAAGAGTTACATCAATAGATGCCCTAGATAAAAATATTTTAAAGACCATATTTAATTGGTATGACAGTCAAGCCAACTATAGAACTACATAGCCAAGACAAAGACTCGTCCTATATCCTTCTTTTTAGGCCAACTGGAACATTTGGAAAAAAGGGACAGTTTTTGAGGGAAAGAATAAAGCAATTAAGACAGAGCTGCATAGTTACCACTGAGTGTAAAAACTAATGTTTACAAAGCTTTCTATATACCAATGATCTGTTGTTCGCAGCTCACAATGACAGAACTGCATTATATTGGTATGTGGAAACTGCCACCTGCTCTGGGTTTCAATTTCCTCATGCACAAAGCAAGGGGGCTGACTTTTCCCCTTCATTTCTAGAACAGCTAAGGTTCTATCATTTTGAAAAACCAATCAGTCATTGGGGAATCAGCAAGTTAACCAAGACAATTTCTACTTGCCTGGTAGCATCTTCTCTTCTAATATTTGTCTTCAAGACAAAAATTAATGAATAGGGAGCAAAAATCAGTTCATATCAGTGTGCAGTAAGCTCTCAGTTGGGCTAATTTACAATTTTCCTATAAAACCATGAGGTGTGGCTTGGACAACACTGTATTGTTGCCCTAGGGCACATGTTCAGTTTTGCAATGTCCTACAGGGTACGGTGGAATTCAAAATATGGCAATATTTAACCAATCTGAAATGGAAAACAAATAAATGCCATTTTCTTACTTTAATGTAACTTTATATAAGTTAACAAAGTACTGCCTAATAGATTTATTTATACTTAGGAGGCAAGCCAATTCTATTAACTGTAGTAACAGAAACTTAGCTGTCAAGTAGTTTGAACATTTTTTCTGATACTTATATTAGCCATTTATTTTCTAGGCAAACAGGCCTAGATAAAATAAAATTAGGTTAAACCTCAATCTCATCCCCTAATTTATCAAATAATTCAAAATTAGCTGAATGTGAAGTCATGGCATTTAATTGGATTTCCTCAGTGAAATAGCTATCAATGAGAACTGTCAACCAATGGCTCAGTGAAAGAACAGGTTCTGAGATATTTCACACTCAGGAGGTAATGTATTGTAGTGGATGTACCTTTTTAAGTTAAGGTAGATTTGAAGTCTAATCCTCAAATAATCTCTATCTACTGCTGACAGTGGAGGAATGAGATCTACATGTAAGCCAACTTTATAAATACCATGATGAGAATGAAGGAAGCAACTGAAAATGTCAGCAATATTGCAAAAGATAAAGGGTTTTCCTCATATGCCATCCTGGGCCCCAAAATAACAAAGTAAGTCCAGACATCATTAAATGGCAATAGCACCAAATCATTAATAGAACATCAGGTATGAAAATGATCTCCTCTTGAAAGACAAGTACCAAACAATTTCCCTCATTTGTGGAGTATAACAACAAAGCAAAAGTGAAGGAATCAAACAGCCTCAGACTCACAGACTCCAAGAAGGGACTAGCGGTTACCAAAGGGGAGGGGTGTGGGAGGGCAGGTGGGGAGAGAGGGAGAAGGGGATTGAGGGGCATTATGATTGGTACATAAGGTGTGGGGGGATCATGGGGAAGACAGTGCAGCACAGAGAAGACAAGTAGTGATTCTGTGGCATCTTACTATACTGTTGGGCAGTGACTGCAATGGGGTATGGGGGGAACACAATTAACATGGGTGAATGTAGTAATCACACTGTTTTTTCATGTGAAACCTTCATAAGAGTGTATATCAATAATGCCTTAATAAAAAAAAAGAAAATGATCTCCTCTTTATTATGGCCTTTCTCTAGGCAGTAGGAACTCACTAACACAGGATACAGAAATCCTGCCCTGAATGTTCCAGAGGCCTAAAACCAATCCCATTTCCCAATGTCTTCTTCCTGCTATCTATACACCTCAGTCATAGTTCCTCCTGAGCAACTATCAGAAACTTTGACAACAAAAAAAGCAGCAGGATGACGCTGAGCAAGTAAGAATAAGCAAAATGTTTCATTCCGTTTTTTTGACAATTGTAGATCCAGTGAGAAAAAAAAACAGTTTTCAACATAAGTGATACTGAATTTCACTTTTCCAAACTCAGGAAACTGAACTAGATAAACATCTCTTCATTCAACTTTTAATATTATGGGGACAATATTATTTTTTACTTTTACCATGTTTTCCCAAGTACTTGAAGAAACCAAGTTCGTACCTACATAACGTTCCACATCCATAACAGAAAAAGTAGGTGGTGGGAGCCTGAGTCCTAGATCATCTAATTTGGGGACCATAATAGGGACTTCAAATCCATGTTTCTCCAGGTATCTTTGTGTCAGCTGGCTGCCATGCATCTTTACAATGATTTCATCGGCACTAAGGAAAACGTAAGAGTGAAATGTCATCTTTACTGATAAGTTTAGTTAAAAAAAATACTCTGGTAATGGGTTCATTCATACACTGTATTATCTGTATCAATGACTCTAAACCTATCTATCATACCTAATTCTCCTTTTTATAACAAATGTTTTTTAAAGCCCCTTTTACTATACTAAAGTAAAATACATAATTACTTCAAAACATATAACTGGAAAAGTATATATTGCCCTAAGTATAATAGGAGAAAAAACCCAATTTATAGCAAAATATACATTTCAATATGTAGATGTTCAGGTAAACTACACTAGAAGAGATAAAAGAATAACAGGATGCTTAAAATTAGTTGTAATGATTGGTTGGACTTAAGTAAGAAGATCACAAGCCACTCAACATAAGCTGTTTGGCAACTGGAAGAACAAAAGATGGATGGTACATTAGAATAAAAACTACTGTAAGGAGAAGTAAAAACAGACCAGAACTTATCTGGCTATAAAATTCTATGCAAATATTTGTTAGATACTTCAAGGTTTCACAGGACCTGGAACAATTCAGCGTTGTCCTGTACACTGGAGTTTGACTAGCATCCATGGCTCCTGCCCACTGAGACAAATGTCCAAACGCCCCATGTCCTGATATAAATGATCTATTATAACCACTATTTACTAAGTTTTAATAAGTAGTCACCTTAAGCCACTAAAAAGGTTTGTTGAACCTCCAGCTGCCCTCTCTGATGATTAATACTAACAGGCATTACACTTAAGTGTGGTTTGTCCCTTTTCACTGTCTTCTATCTAACCATAAATCAAAGAACTACAGGTATCTTTAAATGGTGATGTTCAATATTTTATCTCCCACATGCCCACAGAATTCAAACTTAAATGCAAGAACACTTGCATTATAGATTAAGACAAAACAGTTTCTATGTACACAATCAGATCTTAACTGTCTTGATGTCATCTGGAGCCTAGGTGTCAAGGATGAGACAGGAGAAGCTGGGTTTATGACTGAATTACTGGTCTCTGATCTTCCCACCTTCCCAATAAGGGAAGGTAAGTTGAAGGCCTAAAAAAATTGAGATAGACTTTTCCTGGATAGTTCTATAAGTGGAAGGCTTAGATCTCCTTCATCGGACTCACTCAGTTCTCTATTGCCTTTTAGTTTCCCCATAAGCACCCACTGGTGTCCTTCCTTCCACAATCGCTGAGAAGTAAACAATTTCTTAATCTGTGGGAGAATATTAAATCACATGTACTCCCTGGTCTTGCATGTTTGGTATTTTATGTCCCCTGTAGAGCAAAAATGTAAGATACATGTGCTTAAAAATAAACGTACATTATTACTTGCATGAGAAAAAAATTGGAGACAAACTATACATACGTCATGGTGAAAGGTTAAATAAATTACAGTGTACATATACACTACCACAGACTACACAGCAGTTAAAGAGTGAGGGAAATTTTTGTATATACATGGGAGGATAGCCATGAAATAGAGTAAAAAAAGCAAGATGTACAACATACACATTAACAAAACCCCATTTTATTTTTTAAAAAATCTGATGCATAAATACAACCACACATCTATATACACACTTATTTTAAGTATTTATGTAGGAAAGTGTCTCAAAAGACTTGCACCGAGTGTTAAAATAGGGGTGGGGGAACTAACCCATTCAGTTTATTATATACATGTCTATGGTAATCACATCAAGTATGTGTAATTCAGTTAACTATTGTCACTATCCTGTGGTTTGAAATGATGTGAAGGTTTATGGACTTAAACAAAATAAAACCAAAGACCTTTAATTAATGGTATTAACAGTTTGGACGTTTGTGACCATCTCTATAACCTGCTGTCATTTGTATTTACTTCAGCAAAGAAACCACAGGACTCCCTAGGGCAGGACTTTTACTGAACACTACTGTTTTGGGTCACAAACCTATTTGAAAAAAATAAAAGCTATGGCTCCTCTCACCTGAAAAATACACATGCACAGATCAACTACATTATTTATACAGTTTGAGGGACTCATAAGCCTCTGAAGGCAGCCCACAGACCCAGGCTAAACGTTCTGGCTCTTGGCTCCAGACTGACCAAGGAAAACAGACATTTCTCCAATGACTCTGAAACTGATAAAGAACATCTGAGAAGAGGGCATTTTAATAATACAAAAATCATGTGGAAACCACTACTTCATATGTTTTCTTTCTATTGGTAGACCTGAGAGACCTATGTGTAGCTGCTTACCATTTATATGTTTCTGTTTAAGAATTAAGGGGGAGGTCAGACAGGAATCCTAAAGACTATGGAGAAATAGCTAGGGTTTTATAGTTAACAGGCTCTAAAATAATTCCATAATAGGCTGCATGTGATATTGTGATTTAAATTTAAACTGTGCTTCCCCTCTTTAACAAGCCTGGATATGATCTGTGTAAAAGCCTATTAAGCATTATCACTTTCAATAGATGTCAGGCAGCGAGTAAGAAATGATATAAATTAGCATGATTAAATGCTGTATAATGCTTCTGACTCTCTTTGAGCCACAGAAAACTCAAATATTTTGCATTATCTTTAAAAAATAAAAAAGCCCAGTCCTGCTTCCACTGGAGAGGCTGAGCAATGGTTATGGGTACTTTTGGTAGATGGCAGGGTGGAAACAGATATGAAAGCAACCTAAGAAAAGAAAAAGTTTGAGGGGCTGGATTAAAGATGGTGACGTGAGAAGTGAGACAGAGAACTCCTCCCAAAACCACATATAATACGAAAATATAGTAAATACAACTAATCCTAAAAGAACAACAGGAAAGAAGGCTGCGCCAGACTGCATACACCAGGAGAACAGAGCAGACCTCAAAAAAACAGAAGTGTATATCAATGATACCTTAATTAAAACAAAAACAAAACAAAACAAAACAGTTTGAAAATAGGTGTAGGTGAGGGGGAAGGGAAAGAGATGCAGCAGCTGCATATCACAAGGAACCAATTCATACTGGGAACAATTGCCTTTGATTAGAGTATTTCAAACTTTTGGGGCTGGGATTCACAGTTAAGAAATATATTTTTACACAGTGACCCAGTACACATATATATTACAAAAGTTTCCACGAAGCTAAGCTTATTTATACTTCCTACTTGCAATGTACTGATATTTTCTATTCTATTTCATTGGGGGAAAAAAAAGTAAACTGATTGAGAACTAAAATGGGTTGCAGCCTGAAGTCTGAAAACATTGCTTTAGATAATGTTACTTTATCAACTAACAGTCCTAAATTTTCTTTGGTCAGAACAAGTTTCCATACCTTGGGAAGACTCGAGCCCGTAATTCCTTAACGAAAGTTCTGGTCCCAGCCTGCACTGGTTTGGAGCCATCATCAATTTCCGTGTAGTCGTGCCGGTGCCAGTTCCTCCTCTTCTTCACTGGATTTTCAGAAGATTAAGAAAAGAAACGTTTTTGGTAACTGGTGATACCATGTATTTTCTCATCATTATCTTCTATATAATCAGCAACAATAATTGTAAGTACAACAAAAACACTTTTTAATCCATTTCCAGGCCAAAGAAGGAAATTTACTCAATGTAACACTGCAATTATAGGCAGTTAACTGTGGATTTTGAAAAATCTACTCTTTTTATTTCAAAATAATTTAAAAATTAAATCAAGAAGTTCAAATTAACAGATGGAGCCTCATAATATATCCACATTTGCACACATTATAAAAGTCTCACAATTATTTAAAGTAATGATTTCCACTAGAACATTAAGTCATATGATTTTTATAGATCCTTCAAGTCATGCTCTTAGGATAGGGCCTTTGATCTCACCTCTGAAATCTATTTTAACAGCACAGTTCCCTTCTCTTTTATGTCAACATTTTTCCCCCAAATAAGCATGGTTACACTGCCACAAAGATGAGCAGGTGAGTGCACCATAACTGAAAGAAGACAAGTAGGATGGCAGAATAAACAACTTTATGGTTAGTTCTAACACGGAGACCCTGTGATTCTACAGCTCCGGGACCTTACTATCTTGAATAGTCACAGTAATCAAAATCAGGTTCAGCCATAACTTATTCTGCAACTGTGCCAGTCACTGTACACATCTGGGCCCAGTCTCCCCAATGTGGAAATGAAGGGGTGAATACTGTTTTTCCTGTTGGTCTGAGGAACCCTTAATAAAGGGAAGGATAAAGAAGAGGCCCAGGGAGGAGCTGGGGAACTCCTTCCTCTTTCCACCAGGGTGGCACTACCTACAGATCTTTGTCAGTATCGATGTGAGAGTTCAGTTTTACATACACATTTTTTTTTAAGTTTGAAAGTCTTTCTTAAGCCTAAAACTTCCATGGTTCTGGAAAAGGTACGGATGTCTGCAACCTAAAATGCATCAAAAAAATAAGATGGATGGAAACATGGATAGACAGTGGGATAGTTAAACATACATGCAAGTTTGAACATTTTCATAATAAAACCTGGGGGGCAACTCTATGAGGCTAAGTTATTTCAGATCGTCGCCTTACAAAGATCATAATAATAAAATAATAGTGGAACCTCACAGGATAAAAAGAAGTCATATTAAATAATCAATAGGGATGGAAATCAGGCTTATTTATATCTAAGAGTCTCAAACAAGATTCTCAAGTAATTTATGGCAGTCAGAGCCTTAATATGGAAGAATAAATAACGTTTTTAAAAAATCTTATGAGAAAAATTGAAAATCATAAAGCAACTTTCCTAGAAAATACCATTAAGGCATCCTTTGTATGTTATTTTTTCTCATTTAAAATCACTCTTAAAATTCAAGGTTATTTCATTCCAGGCTTTTTCCCTACATATACAGACACAAAACCCCATTTGATTTTCAATTGGGATCATAATGTTTATCCTGCTTACCTTTGTTATTGTATCATGAGCATTTTCTCCTTATTAAGTATTCAAAAGTCAGCCTAGAATTCTAAGATGTAGCATTATAATCATTTTTTGATTATTACACACTTAGTTCATTCTGAATCTTTCTTTTAACAAAGTGGAGATTATTAATACACATATGCATAAATTATTTTCACCCATTAATTCCTCAGGATAAATTTCTAGAAATGCTGGAACATTCAATATTTTTAGGATACTACTACAAACTATATAGTGCAAAACTGCCTCCAGAAAAGTGGTAGGTAATTCACAGTCTTAGCAGTATATTTGAATAGTCTATTTCAAACCCTGGGTCAACAGTGAGAGAAAGGAAGGAATGAAGAAAAAGGAAGGGAGGGAAGGAGAAAGGAAAAGAAAGAAAGACCTGCCCATGTGAAAGTAAACTATGATACTACAGAACTGTCCAGTTTGGCAGAGTTCAAACTCCAGCTCTGCCAAATACCTACATGAAAGAGCTAGTCTGATAATTTTTTGACATCAAGGTGTTACAAAGATTAAAGGAGAGAACATAAGTCAAGTACTTCTTTGCATAGTGCCAGGGCACTCAATAAACTGCCAGTTACCTTTGTTTCCTTTTAAATGTGCTGACTTGCAGGATGTTAACAGAAGGTTACAACTCTCCTGTTGGAGCAACATGCGTAATACTTTAAACCAGCCATTGCAAAAGCTGACTGAATTGCTTGAAGGAGGCCAGTGAATGAACATTCTAGTAGTGGTCACAGGGAGAGGACAGAAAATTTTGAGTTTGGATTGCTTGTACCTGAAGAGCACTGTATTGGGCTGTGTGGGTAAAACTCCAGTATTTCCAGAATCTCTCGCCTGGCCTTAGTGCATCTCCATATATATAGGTGTTTCCAAGAGGTGGACAGAAGTAGTCCACCTCCATATCAATAGGTGATTACAAGGGGGAGCAGGGCAAATCTGGACCAGAGAGGATGGGTGGGGTCCTTTTTTTGCAGCTGGGTTGCAAGAGACATGGGAGAGCAGAAGTGGATGACAGCTTGTAAGCAATAAATGGGTTTCTCCCATTTTATTTCTCCCTTTGGCTGATTTTGGCTTCAAAGGTAATTTGCCCTGGGCTGGGAACTTATTTTCTCCTCTGGAGTTACAGGCTGTTTTTGATGTGTGCCCTCAAATAGAATTCTTAATTCCCACTTAGAGGGTAAAGTCTGAACTCACCACATTGAGTGGGTATCATGTTGTCTAAATGATAGCTGTAATAAGGGTTCCTGAGGGACTCTGAAAAGAGCAGGTAACCAGAGGTGGCAAGCAGGAGAGGCTTGATAGAGGGAAAGGGACAAAAAGGAATTACCCAAATTGGGGGTGAGGGGTGAGGGGTGAGGGATCAAGAAGATGAGCCTTAAATAAGATAAAACAAATTACTGGGACTTGGACATTTTCCCTACGAGTACTCAGAGTGGACTTTTGCCCAAAGTTAGCCAGTGCCTGATCTTATTATTTAAGGATGAGAAATGAGGGTAAAATTGTAATATTTCCAGAATATCTTGCCTGGGTTTAGTGCATATACATATCAACAGGGGTTCCTCAGGGGTGAAGAAAGTTCATCTCCATATCGATGGGTAATTACCTGGGTGACTGAGGGCTTATCTGAACCTGAGAGGTTAGGGGGAGGGCTGGCTTGCTTCTGCTGGAACAGGAAAGGGAAAGAGAAACAGCCCTGGACCACAGTTTGTAAGCAATAAACAGGTTTTAAACTTTATTTCTCCCTCTGACTGATTTCGGTTTTAGAGGTATTTTGCTCTGAGATTTCCTTTCCCCAGAGTTACAGAAACATATGAAGGGCCAGGTAATAATCAACCTTCTCTCTGAAGTATCATTATTCAAAGTACAGGTCATGATCTATTGGATTGTAAAACAATTTAGTGAGCATGACACGCTTTTTTAAAAATTATATCACATAGGAAAAATAAAAAAGTACATCATATATAGTAGTGTTTTAAATGCTACATTATTCTGCTTCATAGTAACTCACTTAATATTTCACAGAAATGAAATTCAAATTATTTCATTTTGGGATTATGCAGTTGCAATATAATGACTCATAAGAAATACATATTTGGTCATTCATATGACCAAATATATACTTCCCAGGTATATTTGGTCTTCATACATAGTTCCTGAAAACGCTACAGAGTCTTAAAGGTGAAATGGGTGTTTTGTTGTGTTAATGAGAGACTTTTGGACCCCACACAAGGGCAGGAGCTGGAGGTTGGATTAGCCAATGGCCAATAATTTAGTTAATCATGACTATGGCAATGAAGCCCTCACAAAAACCCCTGAGAAGAAGTTATCACTCTCTGTTTTGCATCCTGCCTCTTTGCCAGAGAAAGCTTCTAGGCTTGGGGAACCAGAATGCCTCCATGTGTCACAGAGCCAGGCCCCAAGCTCCTCAAGGGTAGAAGCTCCTTTATTTGGGACCTTGCCCTATGTCCCTCTTCATTTGGCTGTTAACTTGTGTCCTTTACGGTATCCTTTATTAACCTGGTAAACAAAGTGTCTTCCTGAGTTCTGTGAGCTACTCTTGCAAATTAATTGAACCTAAGGGGGAGGTCCTTGGAACCTCCAATCTGTAGTTGGTAGGTCAAAAGCACAGGTAGCCTGGGGCTTGCGACAGGAGTCTGGAGTGGGGGACGGAAGGCAGTCTTGTAGGATGGAGCTCTTACCTGGGGAATCTGGTGCTGTCTCCCAGCAGACAGTATCAGGATTGAGTTGAGTTCTGGGACACCCTGATGGTGCTCAGAATAACTTGGTGGTGTGTGTGTGGGAAGGTCCCCCTTCTCCCACCACATATTAGAATCAGGCCCAGAACCCAAAAGGAATTAAGCACATCATTGCAATACTTAAAATTCTAAATTAAAACTGTTACAAATTTTAGTTCTGTTTCCCTTTTTGAGATAACAATCCAGTATTATTACTGCCTCCAAGAATTACACTATTGATAATTATTCAAGTTATATACTACATACTTCAGTGCCACACAGAGATTCTTTAAAGCCATTTATGACAATAGTCAATTATGCATGTAACAATTCTATGAATTTTCTAACCTCAAATTTTACACTGTGTAACAAAATGGGCAATCTGTATTTCACAAGGAAATATTTTAATGCACCCATATGGTTTAAATTTCTAAGTCTCTTACAAAGAAACTAGGTGAATTATTTTTAACAAAACAGATGAGCAGTCAGTTACTAGTACATTTTTTTAAACTACTTGCCCTTAACCTTACAACAACATTTTTGTTAAAAAAAAATAGTTTCCCCATGAACAATGTGGGGTGGGGTGTTGACCCCCAACCATGCAGTTGAAAATCCACGTAACCTTTGACTCCCCAGAAATTTTACTAAGAGCCTACTGTTGCCCCAAAGCCTTATGATAACATAAACAGTGACTTAACACATCCTTCATATATGTATTATATATTCTTATAATAAAGTAAGCTAGAAAAGAGAAAATATTTTATTCAAATTGTTGCAAACCTCCAAAAAATTTTCCAATTTATTTTTTTCAAAAAAACCCATGTGTAAGTGGACCCATGCAGTTCAAACCCATGTTGTTCAAGGGTCAACTGTACTACGAAAAAAGCTGCATTCAAAATAAAAGGTTGTATAGGTTACCTACATCTGACCCAAGTGTGTATCAAGGTATGTTAAGGAAAAGTTGCCTTTCAGTTCTAAGTGACTATGTCTGCAGGTTTTCCATTTAGTTTTAGGAACACAAAAATGCTAGTTTGCAGCTTAAATTTTTTTTTAACCATCTTAACCATTTTTAAAAAATTAAGCTATCGCTGATATACCATCTTACGAAGGTTTCACATGAGCAACATTGTGGTTTCAACATTCACCCATATTATCAAGTCCCCCACACCCCATTGTAGTCACCGTCCATAAGCATAGTAAGATGCTATAGAGTCATTACTTGTCTTCTCCGCTAGTTGGCAGCTTAAATTTTAAGAAAAGAGTTATAACAAAATCCAAAGCCTTTTAAAGTCTTCTACTTTAACATTTGTACAATGACAAGTAATATTCCAATCCATTCTTCTGAAGCCTTTGTAAAGGCTAAAAATAAATGTCGTTTTATATGTGATGTTGGTACACCCCAGAGGATGCATGAGCTTCCCTGCTTGTGCCCTGGCCCCTCAGGAAGAGGAGTGTGGGCAGAAACTTGGTTCAGCCCCTGTCTTCCTCAGAAAGGGGATGGGACAAGGACACACAGAGGGCTGTGGTTTCAAGCACAGAGGATGGCTGGGCAGTATTCTAGGCCATACTCAACATAATGACCAAATTCAGAAACTACAATATTTTAGTTTATTGATGGCTTAATCTTCTCGTAGTAATATAATGCATATGTGTGCATTAAAGTCTTATCCTATAGATGTCCCAAATACTACCACAAGATCTTTTTTTTAATTTATAAAGAGATTAAAACAGTTGAAATCAGTTCCCAGATTTAGAAAAATTTTACTTTACTGCACTTCTCAAACTGAAAGCTTTGAAAATATGTACTTGAGTTTGAGGGCTTTGTACTGGCAATTAAGATTTATACTATTTTTCACTTAATCTTTTGATTTATTAAATAAGTTATTTAATAATTCAGACAGAAACAGTATACTTAGTATCTTCAGAATAATTTTCCCTATAATTCTTGGTGGGTATAATATAAACCAGTCAGACTATCATTAAAATATTGTCATGTACACATTAAAGTCTAAGCTTCGATCTTCATTTAAGCTTCCAGTACTTACTCAAGGAGGAACCATGTAGAACTGCACAGTTGGGACAGTGATACAGGTCAATGTCAACAGCATGATGTTCTTCTACTCCAACACAGCTAAAGTAAAGAAAAATAAAGCCAATATGTAAGTAAGTTGAAAACCTTTACTCAACTATAATAGATGGTTAGAATTCAGATGAGAAATGTACAACAAAAATTTTGTAGCATACAGAGAATATGAAAAGATACATTTTATTCTCTTCCCTACACACTTGCTAAACAATTGTGAGGGAGAATATACCCCAATACATGGTGATTCACTATTAGCAGCAGCAAGAACAGCAGAAGTAATATAATTATAAGTCTTAAGACCCTCAATCATTATGTAAATGCCACCTGTTGTGGAAGCAATGTCTGTGTCTCTCCAAAACTCCCATGCTGAAGCTGTGACCCCCAGTGCGGCTCTATTTGGAGATGGAGCCTCTAAAGAAGTAATTAAGGTTAAATGAGGTCAGAAGGGTGGGGCCCCAACCAAGAGGATTAGAGTACTTACTAGAAGAGAAATCAGAGAGCTCCTGCTCCCTCTCGTCCTTCTCTCCCGCCCCTCCCCCATTTGCACACCAAGGAAAGGACCAGGAGTACATAGTGAGGAGGTGGCCGCCTGCAAGACCAGAAGAGAGCCCTCCCCAGAAACCAACTCTGTTGGACCCTGATCTGGGACATCTAGCCTCTGACCCTTGAGAAAATTAATTTCTATTGTTTAGGCCTCCTAGTACATGGTTTCTGTTATGGCAACCCAGGCCGACTAAGACACAACCTAACTTTAAAATATGGCTGTCATCAGCTAGAGGTGGCTAGTCAGTTTGGGTAACATCACTGACATGGTCAGTCTTAACAGTTCTGCCTTAGGTCTCATAGTCCTAATTAACCAGTTACGTTAGTTTGAAGCACTGTACCTGGAACACTCCATCCCATTGAGTATACAGCATTGGCACTTAAATACAAATAAAGTTTAAGAGAACCAGCTAGGGACTGAAAAAACTCTATTAGTGGCATCTTGAAAATAGGAGCAGTTTTTCAAAGACTATGGCAGCTCTGCTACATCCCAAGTAACTTATTAGGTAAAATTTTATAAGTGTCTGTATTCCCAAAAAGTTACACAACAAAAACACAACCACAATTGTACTTGAACCAAATGATACTAGCACAGAATTCTGGGGAGTCAGTAACTCAGTTGACATGTATAAGAATGAAGAGAAAATTAGTGAACTGAATTATGGTCATGTTATTTAGAATGTAGCACAGAGAATAAGATGATGGGAAATACAAACAAGACGGTCAGAACCAAAAAGGATAAAATGAAAAAGTATAACATATGTAAAACCAGAGCATCAGAAGGTTAACAGAGAATAGGGACAAAAGCAATATAAGGAGGTAACAGCTAAGAAATTCCAGAAATAATGAAAGACACTGATCCAAATTCAAGAAACCCAACAAATACCAAGCAGGACAAATAAAAATGAGTCTACATCTAATCACATCATTAATAAAACTGTAGAAATCTACAGTCAGAAAATTTCAAAGCCGTAAGAAGAAAAAAAACACAGAATACTTGCAAGAATGGGAGACATCTCAAAGCAGTGATGGAAGCTGGAACACATTAAATATATTAAATGTGCTTAAAGAAAGTATCTGCTAATCTCAAATATCTAACATAACCTGAAGTTAGCTTAGCATTCAATATTCAGGTAAAATATATGTTTCAAGGGGACTCTCCTGTCCCCTCCTGGCCTGAGCCAGGAGCTCTGTCCTCTCTCTCTCTCTCTAAATAAAAGCCTCTGCCATGCTCTCCTCAAAAAAAAAAAAAAAAGACATATATATGTTTCAAGAAGGAGGGGGGAAAAGTATTTGTAGACAGCCAAAAACAGAGTTCACCTCCAGCTACCCCACAGTAGAGGAAATGCCGAAGGACATACTTCTGGCAGAAGGAAGATGATCATAGTGAGGTCTGCAAGAAAAAAATGGAAAGCTAGGTAATAACTATGTGGGTGAATTTACATGAATATTGACTACATAAAACTAAATAATGTCCTGTGAGACTTAAAAAAATATAAGGAACTAAACACATGACAACAGCAACAGTTGAGTCAGGAGAGGACAAATGGAGTTACAGAGTCATAAGGCACTTAAACTAGAAGGAAAGGGAGGTAATAATTAACATTAGACTTCAACAGTAAAGTGAAAAATGACTATTGTAATTTCCTGGGAGACAACAGAAGAACAGAAATAGAAAATATAACTTCCAAACCGGTAGCAGGGAAAAAAAAATTCAAAAAAAGGAGATAGAAAAAAGAGAGAAAGAAACAGAAAGACCAAAATAAGATGGAGATATAAATTCAAATACATCATAATTGTATTGTACACCAATGGACTAAATGCTCCAGTTAAAAGACACAGATTATCTGGCTGGACTGAAACATTCAAAAGTACTGGTTGTAAGAAACACATATAAAAGAAGGATACAGAAAGATGGAAAGTAACAGAATAGGCAAATAAATACCATGAAAACAGTAATTTAAAAAAGTATAGCTATATCGTTATTAAGCAACAGAATCTAAAGCAAAAAATGAGATCAATATGTTCAATTTGTAATAATAAAAATTTCAATTCACCAGGAACATAGAACAGGTACAACTGTAGTGGGAGATTTTGACAACTCTCTGTATCTGATAGAGTAAGCAAGCAAAACAAAAATCTATGACACATACATTTGAACTATGGAATTAAAAAATCATGGCCTAATACACAGTACACTGAATGTTATATCCATTATCTATAGAACACATTCTTTTCAAGCACAGATGGATCATTCATAACAAGTGACCAAACACTGGGCCATAGCCAAATTCTGAAGGTCTGAAATCAGAAATTTTCTGACTATAGTACGATTAAGCTAGAAATCAGTGACACAAAGTTAACTAGAAAAGCTTCATGTATTTAGAAATTTTAAAATAAGCTTCTAAGTAACCCATGAATCAAAAGATAAATCATAACAAAACTGAAAATTATTGAGCTGAACACTAATGAAAATACTACATAACAAAACTTGTGGGATATAGAACTTGTCAACAGAAATGATAGCTTTAAATGCATGATTAAAAAAAAGCTGAAATTAATGAGTTAAGCGTCCACCTCAAGAAGTTACAAAAAGAATAGTAAAATAACCTTAAAACATAGAAGGAAAAATAAAAGAATTGATGACATTGAAAACAAACATGCAATAGAGCACAGAAGCTAAAAATGAATTCTTTGAAAAATACTTACAAAATTGGTAAAACTTAAACAAGTTTAAGAAAAAGGGGATTAAGACCTGAATAACCAATACTGGGAATGAAAAGAGAAGCAGAACTATAGTTTCTATAGGCATTAAATGTAAAAGAGGGTATTATGAACAATTTTAATGCTAAGAGACTAGAAAAGATAAATAAGATAGGCAGACCTGAATCACCAAGAAACAGAATACTCGAATAGTCTTCTAACTGTTGCTTAATAATTCTGAAAATGGTCACACAAAGAAAATCCCAGTCCTAGATGGCTTCACAAGCAAGTTCTATCAAACACTTCAGGACTAAGTAATTTCAGCATTATAAAAATTTGCACCAGAGAGAAGGAAGAAGAGACTTGCTCCCAGATTCATTTTATGACAGCATATTCTTGATAAAAACTTGAAAAGGACTTCCGGGAAGATGGCGGTGTGAGCAGGGTGGCAGAAATCTCCTCCCAACACTATATTTATCTACAAAAACACAGAAAATACATCTATTCCTAAAAGAGAGACGAGAATACACAGGAAAGCGCACAGCGTGCAGCTACACCCGAGAGGACTCGGCACCCCAAGAGGCGGGTAAGATACGGAGCCGCGACCCGGCGGGACCCGAGCCCTCCCCCACCCCAGCGCACCGGCGGGAGGAGAGGATTCAGAGCCGGGAGGGAGTGGAAGCACACCCCGCGAAGTAGCCAGCCCCGGGGATCTGCGCGGGGAGCGCTGACCCACATTGCGCAGTGCAGCGGACATTGGAGAGACAGAGGGGCAGGATCTGAGCGGGGAACGCGCCAGGGGGCTTGCAGCCGGCTCCGGGAAGGAAAAAAAAAAAGCGCGCGCTTTCCTCAGCGGTCTTAAAGAGACAGGAGCCCAGCGGAGGAGCCGGATCGCCCCAGCACACTCAGCCCAGCAGGCTGGGAGTCCTGGGGAGTTTCAGACGCCTTAGCTGGCGACTGAGGAAGCGTAGCCATACTTAACACTTCTCACTGAGATCAACAGCCTCCTACTCATTCCCACCCCTGCCAGAGCGATAAAGGGCCCTGCAGAGCAGCACAGTCACAGCTGTGGAATAGTGGGGCAACAATGCCACCTAGAGCATTCCCACAGAATCTACGTCCGGTGGGCATTTTTTTTGTTTTTTTTGTTTTGTTTTGTTTTTTGTTTTGTTTTTGTTTTTTCTTTTCTTTCTTTTTTTCTTTCTTTCTGTTTTTTCTTTTTTTTCTCTCTCTTTTTTTTTCCTTCTCTTTTTAAAGTCTTAAACAGCCCAGCTGACATACGTGGCAACTAACAGTGACCAATTCCATACCCATGAAAAGACAGAGGAATATGGTTCAGACCAAAATCAACCAGACAACCCCAGAGAGGGAGTCTGAAGGGATGGAAATGCACAGCCTCCCTGAAAAAGAATTCAGAATAAAAGTCATAACCATGCTGATGGACCTACAGAGAAATGTGCAAGAGCTGAGGGAGGAAGTGAGGGAACTGAGGAAAGACAACACAGAAATCAGACAAGCGATCGACGGCCTTAACAGCAGAATGGATGAGATGCGAGAGACTGTTAATGGAATAGAAAACAGAGAACAGGAGTACAGAGCAGCTGAGGCAGAGAGAGATAAAAGGATTTCTAGGAATGAAAGAATATTAAGAGAACTGTGTGACCAATCCAATCGGAACAATATTCGCATTATAGGAGGACCAGAGGAAGAAGAGAGAGAAAAAGGGATAGAAAGTGTCTTGGAAGAAATAATTGCTGAAAACTTTCCCTCGCTGGGGAAGGAAGTAGTCTCGCAGTCCACCGAAGCTCATAGATCTCCCAACACAAGGGACCCAAGGAAGACAACACGAAGACACATAATAATTAAGATGGCAAAGATCAAAGATAAAGACAGGGTATTAAAGGCAGCTAGAGAGAGAAAAAAGATCACCTACAAAGGAAAACCCATCAGACTATCATCAGACTTCTCAACAGAAACCTTACAGACCAGAAGAGAATGGCATGATATATTTAACATTATGAAACAGAAGGGCCTCGAACCAAGAATATTGTATCCAGCACGATTATCATTTAAATATGATGGAGGGATTAAACAATTTCCAGACAAACGAAAGTTGAGAGAGTTTGCCTCTCATAACCACCACTACAGGATATCTTAAATGGACTGCTCTAGAGGGAAGCACCCTAAGGCTAAAAAGATGTCACCAGAGAAAATAAAATCATAGCAAAAGAAAGCAGACCATCCAAATACTAACTAAAGGCAAAGAATAAAACACCTAGTATATAAAGAATGGAGGAGGAAGAATAAGAAGGGAGAGAAATAAAGAAATATCAGACAGTGTTTACAATTACTTAACAAGAAAGTTAAGTTAGATTGTTAGATAGTAAAGAAGCAACCCTTGAACCTTTGGTAACCACGAATCTAAAGCCAGCAATGCAAATAAGTAC